>WNWK01014261.1:0-51996 GCA_009830355.1 Cherax destructor | reverse complement strand
CTCTCATCTACGCCTTGAAGGGAGACTTCCTGTGTTTCCTATTCTCGCATTGCTAAACGTTCCCCACTTCTGGGGTCCCAACTTCCATGGCTTCTTCTGTAGTTACAGCATCTTCAGTCACCCCTGTCTCGAATCCTTTTGCTGTTCTTGGCTCTGAGGACCCTACCTTGGCATCCCATACTGTCCACACCTCTTCCTCTACTCACTCGCACAGTTCTGTGTCTACACGCCCTCATCCACCACCTAAGTCTCAGTGCCCCCCTTCTTCTCATAAGTCCGGCAAAAAATTCCCATTGCCGGTTCTTCGCCTACGTCTAGATCTGTAACGTGTGTGGAGGTTCATCCTCCTCCTCATACAATATCTTCATCCCCTGTCCCCTCCCAAGTTCCTTCCTTGACTGTCTGTCCCCAGGCCACTTCCACTCCTGTCCCCTCCCAAGCCCCTTCGACAGTTTCCTCTTCTATCTCCTCGCCCTCTACTTTAGTACAGTCTATAGTCTCCCGGATGGTTGCTCACTCTCATTCCATTCCTAATGTAGTCCCACATTCTGCATCTTTGTCTTCCAAAAATCTGGAAGCTATCGCAGAATTTATTGCAGAGTCTGGAACGTTGATGGACACCGCTCCACCTTCGGTTCCTCCTCCTCTCTCCTCTTCCTTCACAGCGTCCCACTCCTTCTCTGATTACGAGTCTTCCGCTGCCTCCACACGTGGACTTTTCTAACCCTAGTCCATAGATACCTCTAACTTCGACTTCTATCTTTCTCTCTATAAATCATGACTTATTTGCAGTGGAATATCCGAGGTCTCAGGAGTAACTGGGGTGAGCTTCAGGTGTTGCTCTCCCAGTTTTACCCTGTTGGGGTCTGTTTGCAAGAACCCAAATTACAATCTGTTATCCGGCCCTTTTCAGGCTATGATTTGTTGTATTCATCGGATCCTTTTTCCGATGGAACCTTTAACGAAAGTGCTCTTCTTATATGCACTGGTGTTCCATACCATCAGCTCTATGTTCATTCTTCTCTACATTACACCGCAGTCCGTATCCTCTTGAATAAGTGGTATACACTCTGTTATTTATATCTTTCCCCTTCGCTGGCATTGTCTATCCCAGATGTTGATTTTCTGGTTTCTTCCTTGCCACCCCTTCTATTACTTGGTGATTTTAATGCACATCATTTTCACTGGGGAGGGTCGCACTGTGACTCCTCTGGCATTCAGTTGGAGGCATTTCTTGCTTCTCTCCCCCTCCATGTTTTAAATACGGGTACTCCTACCCATTTTGATCCTCGAACTCATTCTTTCTCCTGCATCGATCTCTCCATCTGCTCTTCCTCAACTGTCCTTGACTTCACCTGGTCTGTCCTCCCGGACTTACATGATAGTGATCATTTCCCAATCATCCTTAAGTCCCTGTCATATTTTCCACCTCCTCGTAGCCCACGCTGGCAATTTGACCAGGCAAAATGGGACCTTTACGCACATCTTACTGCCTTTCATGAGGTCCTTCCTCGTCCTCCATTGATGAGGTTTCACATCTCTTTTCGTCCTCCGTCTTCACAGCAGCTTCACATTCTATCTCCCAAAACAAACTACAATATCAATAACGGTAAGGAAAATATCCCACAAACTGTTATATTTACAATCTTGATGCATAACATTATCTTGAAAGTACCGATAATACAAAGCAATTGCACCTCACAGGCATCACTCACAAGGCCTCGCAGGACCTGACACACCTGCACTATCCACTCATAATATCTAGCCATCCTGCAGCTCAAAACTTGCAGCAGCAGCATCATATCTCAAGTGCTGTGTTATACATAGCACAAAAAAAAAAAGCAGCCCAAAAAGCTGCAAACAGGGAAAGCCACCTCCCAATGAACCCCCCCACACCCACCAACCCCCCCATCCTCAGTCCCCCAGAGTTCACATTAAACGTGACACACAACTCCATGCATCCCCTCCCCCTGCAAGTCCAAAGTCAGGGTACATATTCTCAAAATGAGTCATCCACTGTTAATCCCCCCTCCCCCCACAACACAACACACACTTTTCCACACTACATTCATGCCTAAATGAAACCAAGACCAACACTCCCTCAACCTCACCCCATCCTACATAAATAGTCCCTTTCATCTTAGCACACTCCCCACCCCAACAACCCCCCTATAAGTTCCCTATAACCATCAGTAAAAAACCTAGCCCACCCCTCCCCATATAATAACCTGTTCCTACATTTCGTTCTATACATTGCTGCAGCAATAGCCCTTATCCGAACACCCCCAGGATTGTCCCTCAAAGCCCAGGATACAGTCACAAAATCCACTGCCAAATACATGAGCCCCCTCCTAACACATTCCTCCACCCCCCTATATCTAAACACATAAACCTCTATGCATTAATCCCCCCTCCCCCCATTTCTCTTACTACTCCCCCACCCAACACCGGACGTCCTCGAGGTGATCACAAAAATATAACCCATGATACATCGTGTCCTCTCCTCCATACCTAACACACCGGGCATCCCCTGCTAACCCCATTTTGAACAAAACTGCCCTGGAAGCAAGTACCCCATGCAAAAACCTAAACATGATCTCCCTTAACCTCGCCTTCAACCACATACCCTGCAACCCACTCCATATCCCTTTCCAATTATACACTGGAAGCACCGCTTCCCCCTCATACATCTCCCTTCCTCCCCCGACTCTCACTAATACACTAGCCATAATGTTACCCAGATTCCTCACACTCAAAAGCCTGCGCAACATATTCCCACACTGGTCCAACTCCTTCCCCCTCCACCATTTCTTCAATACCCCAATTATCCCACCCACTCGTTTCCCTGTACCCCTCCGATCTCCAGAAAGCAGGACTTCACATACACACTCATGACATGCATCTCCAAATTAATTAACCCCATACCCGCCAAACCCACCCTCTTCATTACAACTTCCTTTCACAACCAATGCCTACCATACCCCCATACATACCTTAAGACCCTTCGTATCAACTCCGCAACATCACCTTTCAAAATTGGGTAAATCCTCTCCTCATGCCAAATCTTACTATAAACCAAAACATTCACCACAATCACACGCTACAACATAGTTAACCCCCCTCCGGCCTCCACCCATTCATCCAGTTGTATTGCCCTAGTCATTACACCTCCCAAAGTAACACGTCTTGCTTCACCCAAATCATTCATAAAAATGATACCACATATCTTTAATCTATCGGCAACTGACCACCCACACCTCAACCCCAACCCCCCACCCATGGCCCTATTAATCCTCATACCTGTCGCTCTCCCAAAAATCCCCACGATCATCCCTACAGCCTCCAAATTTCTCTCCCTCCTCACCAGCACTGTTGTATCATCCACGTAATCAATAATACCCACATCCCCACTTTAACTAATCTATACAATGGGTCCTGCAGACAAGCAAATAGCATTTGTGACAGGGGACAACCCTGCCACAACCCTTTCCCCATACACACTTCTCCACCCACTAACCCATTAACTTGTACTCTCACTCTTCCTTCCCTATATAATGTCTCAGCCCAGCTTACAATTTCTTCCCCAAAACCCTGCCTCCTCATAATCCTCCACAGTATTTCCCTATCTACACTATCATATGCTGCCTCCCAATCCAATGCAAGGACCCCTCCTCTTCCCCTTCCTGAATAAATTTCCTAATCCTTTCATGCCCCCTCGCCATACACCTACCGGGTATACCATACTGCCCTTCCTCTACCACCCCACCAACCACCCTCTTAATCCTATTCCCCAACACTTTTGCAAATATCTTATAATCAGAGCACATTACCGATAATCCTCTATAATTCTTGATTCTATCTCTCTCCCTCCCTTGCCAACCAATACCACCACCCCAGTACACTGAGTCAACCCCATCCTCCCATTCTCTTTCATACCATTAAGAACCCTAACCAAACACTCCTTTAGGACACCCCAATGAATTACATAAAAGTCATTAGGGAGCCCATCCATCCCCGGCGCCTTTCGTTACTCAAACCACTCACAGCTCCCCAAACCTCGTCCTCACTAATCACCCCCCCATTTCCTCCCTATCCTCATCCCCCAATCTCTGCATAATTCCCTCTTCCACAATATCACCCTCCTGTCCCCCACATTCCCCCGCCCTCAAGTATCTCTCAAACCACGACGTTAAATATAAACTTATAGCCTCAGTCGATCTCATAACCTGCCCCATCGCATACCCCTCAACGTCATTCTCCACCAGCATCCTCGATACCGTCATTCGCTCCTTCCATTTTCTACAATTTCTCAACACACATGCGGACAGCCTATCACCCCATAGAGCCTCCTCAAGCCCACCACGTAGTCAAATTGCATCAAAACGCTCATTTTGCAGTACACGCACCTATCCTTAAGTTCCTCCATCTCGACCATATGTCGGCCCGACCTACCCTCACAACAAAGCCCCAGCTGTCCCTCCAAATACTTCTCCAGACCATACTTCCACTGCGCTTCCTCCCGTCCCCTTAACCTAAAAACTTTCTGATAGCCGGCTTAGCTACCCCTTCCCACCATCCTACCACATCTTCCACCACTTTCCCTTGCCCCTTCACTCCCATCCAATAGCCTGCACGTTTAATTTCCAATGACTCGTATACCACTGTACCATCCCCTCCCATGCCAGTTCCACCACAACCCCTCAGTAGTCAGAAAACCCCGCATCCACACACCTCACCTCCCCTACATCCACAGCCCTAGACACGTAAATCCTATCAAGGCGAGCAGCGTAGCTCCTTCTAATAAAGGTGTGGTCCACCTTCCAACCACCTCCCACCACATCTACAACCCCAGTACTCCTCAAAACATCCCTCAACACACCCAATTCACATCCCTTCCCTCTCGGCTCCACATCCTTCTTCCTAATAATACTGTTCCAATCACCCCCTATCACCACTACCGCTGCCATACCTCCCAAGAAAAAAGCCAACTGATCCCTAACAAAATCCTCCTTGATTCTCCTACTGCTCCCAGCAGGCAAATAAACCCCCACAAAACTCACCCTAACACCTCCCCAGTCCCCATCGACCTTCACCACCCTCCCCTCCTCCCATGCCAAAAGCTGAAAGGGGCTATTTTCGTTCACTACTACCGCTGCCCACCTTTGAACTTACCTGAACAACCCGCATACACTCTATACCCAGGCAGCAAAAGATCTCTTCCACACTTATAGTTATGTTCCTGCAAAAATGCCACATCAGTCGCCAGACGTCTTAAAGTCCCCGCTACCCAAGATCTTCACACTTCATCCTTCAGTTCATTAATGTTTAACGTGAGGCACTTAAAAATGCTAGAGGTGGCTTTCCCTTAGACCTTCCAGCCCTGATCGATGCCTGTTTTCCAGCCCCAAGACTTTTAACTGGGTGCCTCTTACCCTTCGCCCCACTCACACCATCTACAATCGTGGATGCCTTTGAGATGCCTCAACCCATACCTTTTTACCGGTCCCTTGACCAGGAGTCAGGACGTCATCCTCCTCACTCCCCATAGACCTCTTGCGAGAATCACTACTAGCCTCCATTTCCAACCCTTCATCCTCTTGATGCACTGACACTTCCACCTCTTGCACATTCAAGTGCAAAGCCTCCAGGCCATCTTTCCCCAGCGTACCCACTTCACCCAATAACCCACCACCAGGGCTCAAAGAACCCTCAATCACCTCCCCTTGGTTACTGTCCAACAGTCCCTGCAATACCTCAGGCAAAACTGCCTCCAAACCCATATCCAATGGCAATTCCTCTTGCACAAGATGTTTTTCACACACTTCCACTCCCTGCGACTGTACCGGCAGGGTTGCACACATGTCCACTGTTCCTTGTACTATGTTACTCCACTTTCCTACCGATGCCACAACATCACTGTCACTCCTCACTTCCTCAGGCACACCCTGGTCCATCCCAGGGCGTCTTCCGAATGGTCGTCATCCCTTTTGCCTCTCACAATCAGCCGCAATATGCTCATAAGAGTCACAAAGTCTTCAAGTACGCCTTTGCAAGGCATAAGTCACATAAACCTGCGACCTAAACTCCTTCAACACCACATAGGATGGAATAGGCTTCTGTAAAGTCATCTTCAAGTTGAAGGACCCTTCTGGGACCCCTGCATAAAAACCTTCCGCCACCTTCCCATAGCTGCATAATGTATCAGACCATACTCCGAAAATGCAGCTCTCACATCCTGCTCCGTCGCTTCAAATGGGAGATTCCTAATTTTTATCCAATGTAACATCGGGAGACATCCTTGAGCTTTACCTCCACTGCGGCAGTAACAGGGAGGCATACTTCTTCATACTTTTCCACAAGTTTGTCGTACACAGCTGCCGTGGTAAGCTTGATGAAAATCCTCGCACTCCCATTCAATGCAATGGTATAAATGTCTCCATTCTCAATTCCATATGCGTGTCTGATGATAGCTGGCAGCAAAACTCCAGCATTGGTAGGTTAAATGGTTAAATGGCCCGGTGGTCTGGTTGGGTGGCCCGGTGGTCTGGTGGCTAGAGCTCTCGCTTCACACACGGAGGGCCTGGGTTCGATTCCAGGCGGGTGGAAACATTTTGACGTGTTTCCTTACACCTGTTGTCATGTTCACCTAGCAGCAAATAGGTACCTGGGTTGTTAGTCGAGTCGACTGGTGTGGGTCGCATCCTGGGGGACAAGATTAAGGACCCCAATGGAAATAAGACAGACAGTCCTCGATGACGCACTGACTTTCTTGGGTTATCCTGGGTGGCTAACCTTCCGGGGTTAAAAATCCAAAGAAATCTTATCTTATCTTATCCTTTTACCATTTCAACACAGACAGTGTTGATACGCCGGCAATACAACTCCTCCATTTTGCTGCTGAAGAAAACTGTTTCACTCCACTAGTCCCCACCAGAGGGCCACTGGTCGGTAGATGCGCTAAGTACAAACTCAGGAGCAACTGCGCAGGACAACCTCCCGGCCCGAGAGCGAAGAGGTCAATGTTGAAGTGGGCCAAGAACACTTCCTTGTGGGACACCAACTGTAATTGTTTGTGTGGAAGAGTTAGCTCCATTTGTGGACACATATTGGCTTCTGTCGCTAAGGTATGACTTTAGGTAGTTGAGGGAGTGCCCTCTTATACCATAGTGTGATAATTTTAAGTGTAACAGATCATGGTCATCTGTATCAAAAGCTTTAGGTAAATCAATGAAGATTCCCAGTGAGATTTCTTTTTTTTTCAAGAGCGGTGTATATTATTTCTAGCATGTGTATGATAGCATCATTTGTGTTTTTATTAGGCCTGAAACCAAACTGACAGGGGTTGAGTATGTTGTGGGAGATGAGGTAGGAATAGATTTGCCTATGAATTAACTTCTCAAAGATTTTGGGAGAAGGGGTAAGTTAGATATTGGCCTATAGTTATTTAGGTCTGTTTGATCTCCTCCTTTATGTATGGGGGTAGCCCTCGCTATTTTGAGTATTGATGGGAAGGTGGAGGATTCAATGGATTTGTTAAAGAGTGTTGCAATAATTGGTGAGAAAACTTGAGAAGTTTTTTTGTATATAAAAGGTGGTAAGTTATTTAGATCTCCTGCCTTGTTTTTTAATGTGTTAATAACAAGCGAGACTTCTGTTGGGTTGGTCGGAGCTAAGAATAGTGTATTTGGGTAGGTTCCAGTGAGGTAGGCGTTAGGTGGAGTGTTTGAACTTGGGATTTTGCTTGCCAACTTTTTTCCTCTTGTGGAGAAGAAAAGATTTAGTCTGTTTGCTGTTTCAGTTGGTGGGAGCATCAGGGTTCATCGGGGTTTGTCAGTTTGATTGTTTTGTTTCTGGATATTTTTTTAGTTCCTAGAATTTCAGATAGGGTTTTCCAGGTCTTTTTCATATCACCTCTTAAGGTATTTAATCTGTTCTCGTAATACAATTTTTTTTGACCTTCTTATCAGGCTGGTTAGGTTTGATGATTAACGTTTTGTTTGTTCTCTTGTTATTTGACCCATTCTGTACTGTTTTTCATATAGGTGTTTTATATTAATGGATTTGAGAATGCTGGGTGTTAGCCAGGGATTGTTTAGTCTCTTAGCTGTGATCTGTTTATTTTTTTAGGGTAATGAATGTTATAGAGGTGTTGGATCTTTTTTAGAAAATTATTAATACATTTGTCAATATCTGTATAGGTGTCTAACTTGATTTGCCAGGCGATGTTTGACATAGCTGTTGTGAAGTTATTAATAGCTGCCTCATTATGTAGTCTGAAGGTAATTTTAGTAGTCTCTTGAGGTAATTTACCTAGGTTGGTTATGAGAAAGGTAGGGTAGTGGTCTGTGGTATTGTCTGTGATTATGCCTGATTTTAGAGGGGATATGGTGTTAGTCCAGATGTGGTCTAATAGGGAGACACTATTCTCAGAAATTCTTGTTGGTTTTGTTACTGTTAGTAGAAGCAAGCAGTTGCTCATAGTGTTTGTGAATTCAGTTACTTGTGGGTCCTGATCTTGTAGGAGATTGACATTGAAGTCTCCTGTTAGTATTAAGTGGTCTTTGTTCATGTGTGCATCAGTAATCATACTTCCTAATTTTTCACTAAATTGGCTAATATTTGATTGTGGTACTATGTAGATGTTTATCACTGTGAGAGGTTTTTGTAGGTATTTGGATTTAAACTTAGCTATTAAATATTGTCCATGTTCATCTCTTGTGCAAGTATTGTTGATATATTCAAGCCACCCCCTTGTTGGTCTGGTCTACAGTTGTGTATGGCTGTGTAACCAGGAATGGCATAGATATCTGTAGTATTAGTATTAGGCTTTAGCCAGGTTTCAGTGAGAGCAATGATGGACATACTGGCCTGCAGGGAATTTAATAATGCTATGAGGTCATCGTAATGCTTGCTTAAAGATCTGATATTGTAGTTGAAGACAGTTATGTTATTGTTGGCTTTGAGTAGTGATTTTGCTTGTTCTGCTGTGTAATAATTACGGTTGTTGTTAGGGTCATGTAAGTCATTTAATAAGAGGTTGATGTCAAGATCAATGTTTGGGATCATAAGAATGAGTGTGATTCTTTAATTAGACTTAAGAATAGGACAAGTAAAGAGTTCTTGGCACTTGAATTTGTACCTTAGTTATTTTTACAAATGCAAGTAAATGAACTATGGTAGTTATTCTAAAGCTAAAAATAAAGGAGCTAGGGAATATAATGGCAAACAATGAAAGTAAAACAATTTAGCACCTGAGTTAGCACCTTAATTATTTTAACAAAAATTAATATAAGAAATGTGGCAGTTAGTTCACTCTAAAATAAAGAAACTAGGGAATATAATAGTAAACAATGAGAGTAAAACACTTTAGCACCTGAATTAGCACCTTAAATATTTTTTAAAGCTTAGAGTAAAGGAGTTATGGGATAAAAGGGACTAAATTAAATGGACAGACAGTAAATATGATATCAAATTAATTTAGAAGTAAGACTTGATTTATAACACAAAGTTTAAGCAAGTAATAGCACTAAAGAAAGTACATAGTATATGAAGTAGTTGGTACTAGCTAGTAAAAGTTAGTACAAAGAATTGCACAATAATGTAATAGGAACATACACTAATACACCACACGTATATTATGTATTGAGGACAATTGGTTAATCAGTAATGGTAATGTCAGCTTGTCTAAGGAAGTTGGAGAGATCACGTTCGTTTGATATAGGAAATTGCTGACCTGTTGATGCTTTTCGAACTAGTGTTTTCCCATCACGAGCGAAGCACTGATGGATTTTGTTCTCCAGTTTAAGTTTTCTCAGCCTAAACAGAAGGTTTTGACGTTTCCTGGTTAGGCACTCATTGATGTATACTCCATTTTTCATTCTAATTGCTGTTTGTATTAGGTTCTTTTTTGTATCATATGAATGAAGTCTGATCGTAATACTATGTTTACCTTGTTTTTCTAGCCATCGTGTTTCTTTGATTTCATTACTTTGCACATTAACTCGTAGGTGGTCTTGCAATATGTTGATAGCAGTTTCCTTGCACTGGGATTGAGTTATGCCTCATCTTGATTGATGTTTATTTTAACTGCATCAGACAAGTTATCTTGTTCGGTTTTGTCATCTTGAAAATCAGGGATCGCAATCAGCAGGATTCGAACCCACGTCAGGGGAGGCTGGTAAGGTTCCCCAAGTGACGCTCTAGACCACTCAGCCACAGATACCTCAGAAGTTGGGCAGCCTGGACACACCAGTGGGCCTGAAGCATGGTTTCAAGTTATTTCATTCTCCTGTATGTTCTGACCTCACAAGCGATTTATATATCAATGCACCACGCAGAAACAAGCGGGTATACAGAGAAATAATTTGTGATCAGTAATAGTTCAGAGAGTTCAACTTTATTTTTACTATACTAGGGTAAATCAGTTCATTTTTTATGTGTCTATAACATCAATGTGCCCTCAAGACCATTCTTCAATACTTGTATAATGTACATTAGACCTACATAAAACTCTCTTTCTTAAAAGTTGGTCAATCTTATTAGAGTAAAGTTTGGATTGATTTTAGACCTAAATACATTTAATTAAATGTAGCTATGAATATACATATGTATAATTACATCATCACATACTTGCACTGAAGAGGAGTTACGACGCGTTTCGGTCCGACTTGGACCATGTTAGTGTGATTGTAAATGGTCCAAGTCGGACCGAAACGTCGTGGTAAGTCCTTGTTCTATGTCGGAGTTTGTATTTCCGTACAGGTATCTGTGTCCTTGTGTATGATCACTGTAACCTGAATTTGTAATTGTCACTTCTGTCTTGACAAGATATGTAATGTCTTGATCGCGATGATCACCTCCGTAAACCTGAAGTCTTGATCCGATGATCACCTCCGTAAACCTGAAGTCTTGATCGGATCCTCCAAACTGAAGTCTTGATCCGATGATCACCTCCGTAAACCTGAAGACTTGATCCCGATGATCACCTCCGTAAACCTGAAGTCTTGATCACGATGATCACCTCCGTAAACCTGAAGTCTTGATCGCGATGATCACCTCCGTAAACCTGAAGTCTTGATCGCGATGATCACCTCCGTAAACCTGAAGTCTTGATCACGATGATCACCTCCGTAAACCTGAAGTCTTGATCGCGATGATCACCTCCGTAAACCTGAAGTCTTGATCACGATGATCACCTCCGTGAACCTGGTCTTGATCACGATGCCCTCCGTAAACCTGAAGTCTTGATCGCGATGATCACCTCCGTAAACCTGAAGTCTTGATCGCGATGATCACCTCTGTAAACCTGAAGTCTTGATCGCGATGATCACCTCCGTAAACCTGAAGTCCTGCTCTCTGACTCACGTACCTACACTCCCCTCGTCCCCAACACTCTGACTCACGTACCTACACTCCCCTCGTCCCCAACACTCTGACTCACGTACCTACACTCCCCTCGTCCCCAACACTCTTGATCGCATCAAGAGAACTTTTAACAATAAACTTGGGACTTTCTCCGACCTCTGTCCTGCTGACCTTGCTTGACCTTGTTCAACGTTTCCGTGATATTTGTTCCTCTCTGGTTTATTTTCATGGTCTTGCTAAAACTCATAAACCTGATATCCCACTACGTCTCATCATATCCTCCAGAGGTTCTGTCTCGTATTCTCTTGCCTCTTGGCTGGCCATAACTCTCACTCCCCATCTTGGTACTTGTTCTCCTGTTCTCATCCGTCACTCTCAACATTTCATCAGCTGTGTTTTTCCTCTCCCGACCTGTAAGATGTTTAGTCTTGATGTTATTAATTTTCTCAGTGAAGGAAAATGAAGGGTTGCTTGATCTCCCTATACCTCCTGACGTCTTTGATCTGATTCGCCTTGTGTAGGCTCTAATACCTTTTCCTCTAAAGGTAAATTTTAATATCAAACCTTCGGTGTCACTATGGGCTCTTCTTTATTCCCTGTTCTTGCTAACCTTGAAATATACTTCGAAACTGCTCTTCTTCCTAATATTGGTGTGCGTCCTTCACTCTGGCTCCGCTATGTAGATGACGTCCTTCACTCTGGCTCCGCTATGTAGATGACATCTTTGCTCTTTGACCCCATGACTCTAGTCTCTCTCAACCATTTCTCGATGCTTTAAAAATCTTACTCTTTCCATCAAGTTTAAAGCTGAATGGGAATCTAACTCTTTGCTTCCTTTCTTTGATGTAAATGTCCACCGCTCGGCTACAGGCATTTTGTTTTCTCGTTTATCACAAGCCTCTGTACAGTGGCATGTACATTCACTACTATTCTTACCTTGCTCCCTCTGTCAAGAAAAGTGTTTTTCTTTTTCTGTGCTCCCAGCATTTGTGACCCTCAGTTCCTTGACTCGGAAATTTCCACTCTTCCTAATTCGTTCTCTCGTCTTGGCTACTCTTCCGGTTTCACAAACTCTGCTTCTCACCTGCTCAACGGACTTTCTTCTCTCCCAAACTCTCTACTTATGTGAAATCTCCTGTTCTCTGCCTTTCCTATATTTCCAGTCTTTCTAATCTCCACAACTCTCCCTTCCTTAGACATCAAACTTTCTTTTCTCCAGAATAACAACCTTCGCAGTAATCTAGTTCGTACGTCTCCCCTACAAATGATGCCCCTGGTGTTTACTCTAATTCATGCTCATCTTGTCCCCTTCAATACTCTGGAGGAACTGGCCGCTCTATTTCTGACAGACTTAAAGAGCACAAAAAAAGTGTTAGACTCGCCGACTCTAATAATGCTCCCTTATGTCATACTAGAGATGACAATCATCCTATTGACTGGACTTCTGCTAAACTGTCTACTCTACTTCTAGCCTTCACAGTCGCAGTATTGTTGAAGCTTTCCTTATACACAGCTTTCCTTGTATGAATCTTCGTTCTGGTTTTGTCTCTGTCGATGCCTCCCTTTCTTATTACATTGTCAGCTGCTCCAAACTTCAGAACACTCGTGACTTGACCTGATCCTTCCTTCTCTCTCTACCTCTTCTCTTTTCATCTTTTCCATATTTCTTTACTTTTGGTTGTACCCCTTGTGGGCCCTTATAAAATATATAAATATTTGTGTGTGAATATATATATGAATGATGCTGTGGTCATAGTCCGACCTTCTACCGTTCCGGCTATCCTGGGTCGAGGGAAGGACCTCAGTTGGGTTACACTTGGTGCCTCTGATGGAATATAATACAATAAGTATCACTTCCAATTGCTTCCTAGTGGAGGCCCCCGGCGGCCGCAACGCTAGAACGTCCGAGTGGAAATCTGCAGACGGCGGTTCGAGCCCCTCGTCCACCCTTCTGTTTATTCACCGACAGCGTGTTAGTGTTCAGTGTCATTAAGTGTTATTTAAAAATTCAGTGTCATATAAGTGGCTAAGTGTTCAGTGTCCGGTGCCATTGAAAATAGGTGCTTAGTGTTCAGTGTCATTAATAAGTGTTCGGTGCCATTGAAAATAGGTGCTTAGTGTTCAGTGTCATTAATAAGTGTTGCGAAATTTATTCGGTGCCATTGAAAATAGGTGCTTAGTGTTCAGTGTCATTAATAAGTGTTCGGTGCCATTGAAAATAGGAGTGTTCAGTGTCATTAATAAGTGTTCTGGTGCCATTGAAAATAGGGTGCTTAGTGTTCAGTGTCATTAATAAGTGCTCAGTGTCTGCCATTGAAATAAGTGCTTCAGTGTTAATTAATAAGTGTTCGGTGCAATTGAAAAGTGCTAGTGTTCAGTGTCATTAATAAGTGTCAGTTTTAATAAGAGTTCGATGCCATTGAAAATAAGTGTTCAGTGTTATTAAAAGTGTCAGTGTTATAAGTGTTCAGTTCATTAAAAGTGTTCAGTTTTATTAAGTGTTCAGTGTCATTAAAAGTGTTCAGTGTTATTAAAAGTGTTCAGTGTCATTAATAAGTGTTCAGTATCATTTATCAGTGATCAGTATCATTAAGCAGTGTTCAGTGTCATTTATCAGTGTTCAGTGTCACGTAATCAGTGTTCAGTGAGTTTCATAAAGGTTTTCCAGGATAGGATGGAGGTTATTCTTCCTTTCACTTCACAGAAAACAATAGTTGTATCTTAATAAAACTAACAAAAGTCATCATACAATGATAGTACGCACTGTAGATATAACTTGTTAATGCCTCATCCAACAGGCTTCAAACCCTCAACAATGATCTGTGTCACTTACACGAGTCTTGGCACTGTTATTACACTGTGTTGCTTCTAATTGTAAATACTTGCTTCACTTTCTTGTTGTCTTGGTCTCTTAATTTAAGGAAGGTCTTCACATTGTATTGTCTTTTAAAAAGTAATTTACCTTAATTATAGGATAGTAGAGAATTTTAAGAAGGTAAACTAGAGGTGCTTCGCTTTCTGCGGAATCCCAGAAAGATATCCCAGCATTCCACAAGCCCAGCCCTCTCTACCTCCATCACCATTAAATAAATAATATAAGGCAGTTTTAAAATTCTAATTCGTTAAAATATATAAATATGCATGTGAATATGCATGTGTGTATGCTGTATGCATGTGTATACGTACATTATTGAGTATGTATGTATGCATGTATGTAGGTGTACGCACGTGCGTATGCAAAGGTTGAGTAAGAATTCCAGGTCCCGCCTTACTGCTTTCCAGATTAACATCTCCTTAACCTCAGGGATCATATCGTACCTGTTCCCAAGACTTTGTATCACCTGCCTCAACCTCATCTTAGTCCAGGACGATCCACGTCTGACCAACCACCATCAAACTGAACAAAATCAAGGCCATATAGTCTATGAACTCAGATTAAGTTGTAATAAACAACTGTCAATAAACAGAAAGATGGACAGAGGGCTCTTAAGAGTCCGGTGGTGGAGACGGTACAGCGTCGGACTGTCAATTTACAGACCTGTGTCAAACGCCTTCTTAAAGTCAAAGCAAATGCAATCTACCCCCCCTCTCTCTCTTGCCTTACTGCTGTCCATCTGTACTCACCTAGTTGTGGTTGTAGGGGTCGAGTTATAGCTCCTGGCCCCGGTGTGGTGTGTGTGTGTGTGTGCGCTTAACATACACGCATCATCTCACAGTCTAGAGGAGGACTGGAACCCTCATACTTTGCATCAAAGTACACAGGACTTAGGCTGCACAGACAGACCCTAGATAAGTATGGGCTCCAAGCAGTAGCTTATCTCTAGTAGGTGGCTCAAGCTCCCGTAATTACTGCATTGTTGAGGCGAAGCGATTAATTTCCGCACTTACGAACGCTGACCTGCTATATAAAGGGAGACTGGGAGCTCCCAGCAAAGGTCAAGTTAGCAATTTTGTATAAATAAGGCTTCCCTCCTGGGGCAGAAAGGACATAGGTTTGTACTCTGATAACTGCGAGGTTCAGGAGTATAAGTTACTCGTGAAGGTCTGGTCTACATTGCGTACAGTCCTGAAGTGTGACACGGTGCCCCTGGCCCGATCGCTAAAGCTCTCGCTTCACACGGCGAGGGTCTGCGTTCGATTCCCAGCGCGGGTAGAAACATTGGGCGTGTTTCTTAACACCGGTTGTCTATGTTCACCCATTAGTATAATGGGTACCTAGGAGTTAGTCGACTGGTGTGGGTCGCATCCTGGAACAAGTACCTAATTTGCTCGAAATGCTCTGCATAACAAGGGCTTTCTATATAGTAGAATGTCATTGAAGTCAGCTAGGACTCTATACCTTGCACATGTACTTGTAGTAAATAAAGATATTATTATTATAATAGAGAAAAGACGATAAAGATTGTGAACTTGCTGAGTACTGTGCACGGTGACAATGTGTATCCCACTAATGAGGGCATAAAGCAAACGTTTTGCTTTATGCCTCAAGAATGCTTTGCTAATGTTATTGTCAGTGAGGTAATCCATAGGTGTCATTGAAGAGAAGAATTTCATCCAGGAGCGTTCTTGAGATATAACTCAGAGAAGAGGTTTCCGTGTAGTTTGTTTTAGAGTGTCAGTAACATTGTCAGGGTCAAGTACAGGTCAAGGCCACTTGAATGGAAACCTCGAGCGGATCCGATCCATGACGTGCGAAGGATCCCAAAAATTGACGCACCATCGTGGGAGAAGACTAACATGCTCAAAATCGAGCGAAGATCAGAGGTATCAAAACGGTCAGCTGGAACTTCGGCACGGGAGTCAAGCAACACATTGTTGCCCGAAAGTGGTACCGGGTTCGAAGAAAGGGCCTTTGGAGCGCCGGGGTCAATTAAGGGTTCCGCAGGAGAGAGGAGGGGGCCCGGGAGGAGTGAAAACATAGATTCGACCATCCATGAGTAAGCTTATTGGAGAGAGTGAAGAGGAATAATGGACAGCTTCGTGGTGAAACAAAATGAAGTTATATGTATTCCCTTCCGTGTCCATGAGTGCCCTTCGTGTCCATGAGTGCCCTCCGTGTCCATGAGTGCCCTCCGTGTCCATGAGTGCCCTCCGTGTCCATGAGTGCCCTCCGTGTCCACGAGTGCCCTCCGTGTCCATGAGTGCCCTCCGTGTCCACGAGTGCCCTCCGTGTCCATGAATGCCCTCGGCCTGGCAAATAGTGCTGATGCAGCACAGAAACTTCTTCCACCCTACTCTTCATGATAGTAAACCAGCATTTCAGGATGGCACCTCCAGCAGCCACCTAGGTCGGCCAGAGATGTGGGCGACCAGGAACCCGCCCAGAGTCATAGTTCCTTGGGCCACCACCTCCCGGAACCGACGAACAGCCTCTAGGAACACTCCCATCGCCTAAGGACACACAAAGCTGAACACTGGGACCCCGGACAGCAGCCAAATGTTGTATAAATCTTGCTAATAGATACCGACAAATTGGTTTTAAAAAGGCATGTGGGCAAACACTAAGACATATTTATTAGAAAACGTTTCGGTCCTTGCACCTCGATCAAGGTCCCAGGACCCAGGAGCGAAACGTTTTCATATATGTCCTAATATTTACTCACGTGTGTTTTTAAAGCCCAGAATAATCGTAGAAAATCTAATTCCCGTAACAATCAACAATTCAACAGAGGTCCTCAACGGAATATTCCCGTAACAATCAACAACTCAACAGAGGTCCTCAACGGAATCTCACGGGTAACAATACTTTATACCTCACCTTGGTGCACTAATTTACAAAGGGACTATCCACAGAGGCCTAATGGGAAGGAGAAGAAAGAATAAGAGGAGGAGGAAGAGGAGGAAGAGGAGGAGGAGGAGGAGGAGGAGGAGGAGGAGGAGGAAGGAGAGGAGAGGGGTGTAATTAGATTCGACCGAGACAGGAAACAAGAGTTCTGATTCATATCTTTGAAATTCACCCAGGGTAGCCCCATTATCTTCCTCCCACCCAGGGTAACCCCATTATCTTCCACCCAGGGTAACCCCATTATCTTCCTCCCTCCCAGGGTAACCCCATTATCTTCCACCCAGGGTAACCCCATTATCTTCCTCCCACCCAGGGTAACCCCATTATATTCCTCCCACCCAGGGTAACCCCATTATCTTCCTCCCACCCAGGGTAACCCCATTATCTTCCTCCCACCCAGGGTAACCCCATTATCTTCCTCCCACCCAGGGTAACCCCATTATTTTCCTCCCACCCAGGGTAACCCTATTATCTTCCTCCCACCCAGGATCACCCCATTATCTTCCTCCCACCCAGGGTAACCCCATTATCATCCTCCCATCCTGGGTAACCCATTATCATCCTCCCACCCTGGGTAACCCATTATCTTCCTCCCACCCAGGGTACCCATTATCTTCCTCCCACCCAGGGTAACCCCATTATCTTCCTCCCACCCAGGGTAACCCATTATCTTCCTCCCACCCAGGGTAACCCCATTATCATCCTCCCACCCTGGGTAACCCATTATCTTCCTCCCACCCTGGGTAACCCATTATCTTCCTCCCACCCAGGGTAACCCCATTATCTTCCTCCCACCTTGGGTAACCCATTATCTTCCTCCCACCCTGGGTAACCCATTATCTTCCTCCCACCCAGGATCACCCCATTATCTTCCTCCCACCCAGGGTAACCCATTATCTTCCTCCCACCCAGGGTCACCCCATTATCTTCCTCCCACCCAGGGTAACCCATTATCTTCCTCCCACCCAGGGTAACCCCATGCTTTCTTATGGGGAAAATCAAGGTCGGAGCGCTAGAGGTAAAAACGTATATATACGTTTGGACAGTTGATGGGTTAAAAATTTGCTTGATGTCCACTTGGAGACTTGCAGTGTCTACCTTAACACCATTCTTTTTCCTGCAGGGATACCATAAAACCTGTTTTTCCTGCAGGGATGCCATAAAACCTGTTTTTCCTCCAGGGCTGCCATAAAACCTGTTTTTCCTGCAGGGATGCCTCAACGCCTTTGGCACCAGGACTTTACAGCACCTTTCATTCCTCCAAGACTGCCTCAACACATTCCATCTACAGGGCTGCCTCAACACGTTATTAACTTCCTCAATACCTTTCCTTCCCTCTTGGTCTGCCCCAACACCTCCCTTCTGTCCAGGGCTTCCTCAACACTTCTTAATTCAACAAAGCTGCTCCAAGACCTCCATTCCCTCCTGGGCAACAAAAACACCTTCCTTCCCTCATGGACTGTTTCAACACCCTCCTTCCTTCCTGCGGAGCCTCAACACCTTCCTTCCCTCATGGACTGCTTCAACACCCTCCTTCCTTCCCTCATGGACTGCTTCAACACCCTCCTTCCTTCCTGCGGAGCCTCAACATCTTTCTTCCCTCCTTCGCTGTCTGTTTAATTTTCCTTCCCGCAACACTTTTCTTTCCGCTAGGGGCTTCTTCCTTCTCTCCATAACACCATCATTATCACAGAGGGAGGCTCATTATCCTCACTATTCTTCTGATGTTCAAACGTGCTTACCTAAGCTCCAGCTTACCTTGGCTCCAGCCAAAAGATACGAGTGTCCAGCTGTATCAGCAGCTTCAAGAAGGTTTTCCCTCACTTCTTTAGACACCGGTATTTAAGGGAACTGTCTATGTTGTCATTAAACAAATAGTTAGCTCTCGACAAAACAGGGAAAACCTACTAAGAATTTATGCTCTGTGTGACAGTGTTGGACATCTGGTGTTTCAAACATTGGTCTGGTCTTCACTGAGTCACTATACGGGAACTTTATTTATTCTCACAGAAGTGATGGGCTGGAGTCTAGAATTACTCAGTGTCAGTTTTGTGCTAGGGAGGCTGCCAGTATCAGTGCATTAGTAACAAATATAAATAAAAGATAAAATAAAAAAACAGGTAGAAGACAGCAATATCTGCATAATAGTTAAGACACATTTGACACGCCACACTCTAGCATTACCCTGCCATTGTCCTGCCAAATCCCTAGGAGGAAACAGAGGTAATCCGGGTCGGAGAGACAGTTGTTTTCCCTGGCTATTTTGAAAGATTAATTGCTAAAGTGACAAAATAAACAATCCCCTTTAAGCATCGGTGTTCTCGTAAGTGAGAAAATCCTTTTTAAAGCAGCTAGAGCAGTTAAGACACTTTAATCTTTTTATGGGAGCCATTTTAGAGAGTTATTGCAAAACAATCCTTTGTTAGGAGCTAAATTGGACACAGCTGAGCATCACAAGGGTAGCTAGTGTACTGAGACTGCATCTGAGGGTAGCTAGTGTACTGAGGCTGCATCTGAGGGTAGCTAGTGTACTGAGACTGCATCTGAGGGTAGCTAGTGTACTGAGGCTGCATCTGAGGGTAGCTAGTGTATTGAGGCTGCATCTGAGGGTAGCTAGTGTACTGAGGGCTGCATCTGAGGTAGCTAGTGTACTGAGGCTGCATCTGAGGGTAGCTAGTGTACTGAGGCTGCATCTGAGGGTAGCTAGTGTACTGAGGCTGCATCTGAGGGTAGCTAGTGTACTGAGGCTGCATCTGAGGGTAGCTAGTGTACTGAGGCTGCATCTGAGGGTAGCTAGTGTACTGAGGCTGCATCTGAGGGTAGCTAGTGTACTGAGGCTGCATCTGAGGGTAGCTAGTGTACTGAGGCTGCATCTGAGGGTAGATAGTGTACTGAGGCTGCATCTGAGGGTAGCTAGTGTACTGAGGCTGCATCTGAGGGTAGCTAGTGTACTGAGGCTGCATCTGAGGGTAGCTAGTGTATTGAGGCTGCATCTGAGGGTAGCTAGTGTACTGAGGCTGCATCTGAGGGTAGCTAGTGTACTGAGGCTGCATCTGAGGATAGCTAGTGTACTGAGGCTGCATCTGAGGGTAGCTAGTGTACTGAGGCTGCATCTGAGGGTAGCTAGTGTACTGAGGCTGCATCTGAGGGTAGCTAGTGTACTGAGGCTGCATCTGAGGGTAGCTAGGTATTGAGGCTGCATCTGAGGGTAGCTAGTGTACTGAGGCTGCATCTGAGGGTAGCTAGTGTACTGAGGCTGCATCTGAGGGTAGCTAGTGTACTGAGGCTGCATCTGAGGGTAGCTAGTGTACTGAGGCTGCATCTGAGGGTAGCTAGTGTACTGAGGCTGCATCTGAGGGTAGCTAGTGTACTGAGGCTGCATCTGAGGGTAGCCAGTGTACTGAGGCTGCATCTGAGGGTAGCTAGTGTACTGAGGCTGCATCTGAGGGTAGCTAGTGTACTGAGGCTGCATCTGAGGGTAGCTAGTGTATTGAGGCTGCATCTGAGGGTAGCCAGTGTACTGAGGCTGCATCTGAGGGTAGCTAGTGTACTGAGGCTGCATCTGAGGGTAGCTAGTGTACTGAGGCTGCATCTGAGGGTAGCTAGTGTATGAGGCTGCATCTGAGGTAGCTAGTGATGAGGCTGCATCTGAGGGTAGCTAGTGTACTGAGGCTGCATCTGAGGGTAGCTAGTGTACTGAGGCTGCATCTGAGGATAGCTAGTGCACTGAGGCTGCATCTGAGGGTAGCTAGTGTATTGAGGCTGCATCTGAGGGTAGCTAGTGTACTGAGGCTGCATCTGAGGGTAGCTAGTGTACTGAGGCTGCATCTGAGGGTAGCTAGTGTACTGAGGCTGCATCTGAGGGTAGCTAGTGTATTGAGGCTGCATCTGAGGGTAGCTAGTGTACTGAGGCTGCATCTGAGGGTAGCTAGTGTACTGAGGCTGCATCTGAGGGTAGCTAGTGTACTGAGGCTGCATCTGAGGTACTAGTGTACTGAGGCTGCATCTGAGGATAGCTAGTGTACTGAGGCTGCATCTGAGGAGCTAGTGTACTGAGGCTGCATCTGAGGATAGCTAGTGTACTGAGGCTGCATCTGAGGGTAGCTAGTGTACTGAGGCTGCATCTGAGGGTAGCTAGTGTACTGAGGCTGCATCTGAGGGTAGCTAGTGTACTGAGGCTGCATCTGAGGGTAGCTAGTGTACTGAGGCTGCATCTGAGGATAGCTAGTGTACTGAGGCTGCATCTGAGGGTAGCTAGTGTACTGAGGCTGCATCTGAGGATAGCTAGTGTACTGAGGCTGCATCTGAGGGTAGCTAGTGTACTGAGGCTACATCTGAGGGTAGCTAGTGTACTGAGGCTGCATCTGAGGGTAGCTAGTGTACTGAGGCTGCATCTGAGGGTAGCTAGTGTACTGAGGCTGCATCTGAGGGTAGCTAGTGTACTGAGGCTGCATCTGTCCCCACCCCCACATCACAAACCCCACCCCTACAGCAACCCCCTATGGGCACTCTTCCCCCACCCCCCATCACAAGACCCACCCACACCGCAACCCCCAATAGTCCCTTACTAGGGCTCCCACTCCCTCAACCCCAATATTCCCCCAGGACCATAGTTTTAGAAACGAAGTTGAAGGTTTGTTACACGAACACGGATGGAATAACGAATAAATATGAGGAGTGGAAGGAAAGAATCAATGAGAAGTCCCCAATCATCAAAGCAGTCACAGAAACGAAACTCACTGAAATGCAATGTTCCCACTGGGATATCAGATCCTGAGGAAAGATAGGAGCAGAGGGGGAGGAGGGGGAGGAGGGGTTGCACTGCTAGTAAGAAACCGATGGAGATTTGAGGAAATGGAAGGCATGGACGAGATTAGTGAAAGGTACTACATAGCAGGTACAATTCAGTCTGGGGAACATAAGGTAGTCATTGCAGTGATGTATAACCCACTACAGAACTGCAGGAGGCCTAGAGAGGAATATGAAGAGAGCAACAGAGCAATGGTGGACACACTGGCTGAGGTGACAAGAAGAGCTCACTCGAGCAGAGCAAAATTACTGGTTATTTGCGATTTCAACCATAGGGAGATTGATTGGGAAAATCTGGAGCCACATGGGGGTCCAGAAACATGGAGAGCCAAGATGATGGATGTGGTACTGGAAAACCTCATGCATCAACATGTCAGGGACACTACCAGAGAGAGAGGGGAGGATGAACCAGCAAGACTGGACCTCGTGTTCACCCTGAGCAGCTCAGACATTGAAGACATCACATATGAGAGGCCCCTGGGAGCCAGTGACCACGTGGTTCTGAGAGGGCACTCTCCACACTCTCCAGCACGGATTCATGGAAGGCAAATCCTGTGTCACATACCTTCTGGAGTTCTATGACAAAGTAACAGAAGTAAGACACGAGAGAGAGGGGTGGGTTAATTGCATTTTCTTGGACTGCAAGAAGGCCTTCGACACAGTTCCTCACAAGAGATTAGTGCAAAAGCTAGAGAATCAGGCGTGTATAACAGGAAGGACACTGCAATGAATCAGAGAATACCTGACAGGGAGACAACAACGGGTCATGGTACGTGATGAGGTATCACAGTGGGCGCCTGTGACGAGCGGGGTCCCACAGGGGTCAGTCCTAGGACAAGTGCTATTCTTGGTATACGTGAATGACATGACGGAAGGGATAGACTCAGAAGTGTCCCTGTTCGCAGATGATGTGAAGTTAATGAGGAGAATTAAATCAGATGAGGATCAGGCAGGACTTCAAAGAGACCTGGACATGCTGGACACCTGGTCCAGTAACTGGCTTCTCGAATTTAACCCCGCCAAATGCAAAGTCATGAAGATCGGGGAAGGGCAAAGAAGATCGCAGACAGGTGGCCAAAAACTGCAAACCTCGCTCAAGGAGAAAGATCTTGGGGTGAGTATAACACCAAACACGTCTCCGAAAGCACACATCAACCAGATAACTGCTGCAGCATACGGGCGCCTGGCAAACCTGAGAATAGCGTTACGATACCTTAGTAAGGAATCGTTCAAGACACTACACCGTGTACGTCAGGCCCATACTAGAGTATGCAGCACCAGTTTGGAACCCATACCATGTCAAGTACGTCAAGAAATTAGAGAAAGTGCAAAGGTTTGCGACAAGGTTAGTTCCGGAGCTAAGAGGAATGTCCTATGAAGAAAGGTTAAGGGAAATCGGCCTGACAACACTGGAGGACAGTAGGGTTAGAGGAGACATGAAAACGACATACAAAATACTGCGTGGAATAGACAAGGTGGACAGAGACAGAATGTTCCAGAGATGGGACACAGAAACAAGGGGTCACAATTGGAAGTTGAAGACTCAGATGAGTCAAAGGGATGTTAGGAAGTATTTCTTCAGCCATAGAGTTGTCAGGAAGTGGAATAGTCTAACAAGTGATGTAGTGGAGGCAGGAACCATACATAGCTTTAAGACGAGGTATAATAAAGCTCGTGGAGCAGTGAGAGAACCCAGTAGCGGTCAGTGAAGAGGCGGGGCCAGGAGCTGAGTCTCGACCCCTGCAACCACAATTAGGTGAGTATACACACACACACAAGTTCTGATAACCAGAACTCCAAAGAATTTTTCGCATTCAGAGTGATTAAGATCTACATTTAGCTTCTAAGTGTCCATTTAGTTTCATTTTCCAGGATTAAAACCTTACATTAGTCTGTGTTAAGGCACCTTAAGCTCTATAAAGGAAGGGAAGGAGGAAGGGAAGCGGTCAAGGGTTACTAACGTACCAAAATACGAAAATTTGTGTGCCTTTGCTCATGTATTAGTATGCACATGTAAGCCACTGCAAATGTATACATACTTGTGTATTTGTATGCATCCACATACGTTTTGCATGTACTCACCTAGTTGTGGTTGCAGGGGTTGAGTCATAGCTCCTGGCTCCGCCTCTTCACTGGCCGCTACTGGGTCACTCTCCCTGCGCCTTGAGCTTTATCATACCTCTTCTTAAAGCTATGAATGGATCCTGCCTACACTACATCGCTTCCCAAACTATTCCACTTCCCGACAACTCTGTGACTGAAGAAATACTTCCTAACATCCCTGTGATTCATCTCAGTCTTCAACTTCCAACTGTGTCCCCTTGTTGCTGTGTCCCATCTCTGGAACATTCTGCCTCTGTCAACCTTGTCAATTCCTCTCAGTATTTTATATGTCGTTATCATGTCCCCCCTATCTCTCCTGTCCTCCAGTGTCGTCAGGTCGATTTCCCTTAACCTCTCCTCGTAGGACATACCCCTCAGCTCTGGGACTAGTCTTGTTGCAAACCTTTGCACTTTCTCTAGTTTCTTTACATGCTTGGTGTGAGGGAAAAGTCCATAGATAGGAGTAATTAAAGTGTGAATGTCTGTATTGTGATAGTTTGTGTGGTAGTCTGCTTGTTAAGGTAGGGTGAGTCTCTAGCTCCGGCTATCCCCCCTCCCTTTCTCCACCCAGTGAGAGGTGAAGTGCGAGGCTCCGGCCAAGGGAATTGTCACTTGACTAGACACTCCCAACACCACTAAGTATTCACAGCTGCTCCTGTCTTAATTCATTTTATTTAAGAGCTTCACTCTTATGTTTATTTTAGAGACTTCATTATGTTCTGTCCTGTCTTGGCTTAAAGGAAAGTAATGCCTACTATGAGAGTGATTATTAGAGTGGTGAGTGATTGTCTTGTAATTTCATTACAGACTTCTGGGCCAGCTAGGGTCATCTGGCACAAAGCAGAGTGGGTTTGCTGGAATTATCTCAAGTGAGACAAAGAGACAACTGTGGTTCCGCTAGAATCGAACAACCCCAGCAACTACACGTATTCACAAGTGGACGACACCTGAGTCCCTGGTATTGGAACAAATAATTTCCAACTTGGTTTTGGAAACATCCGTCAACTGAGTGGTTGTGGAAACATCCGTCAACTGAGTGGTTGTGGAAACATCCGTCCATCCAACAACAACAACAGCGAGGAGTTCAGAAAAGAAGGAACAATTCAGAGCTTCCGTGTCAAGAACATCGACACGTTCATCTACCAACTTCCATCTGTATAAATTAGCTTTGAATTCAATTATTATTTATCTATTTCATTTTTCATTTTATCTTTAAGATAGGATTTTGAGATTCATGTTTAAGTATTTAATATTTTCATAAAACTTGCTATTAAATAAAGTGCTTATCTTCATTGTTATTATTTATCTTTTCCATTTTTGTAATTTTCCTAAGGAGGAACTGAGCCTTGATTCATCTTGGCTAAAGAATGAACCAGGACTGAGTAATAAACCATCACACTTGGCTAGGTGTGGGTTCCAAACTGGTGCTGCATACTCCAATATGGGCTTAACATACACAGTGTACAGGGTCCTGAAGGATTCCTTATTAAGATGTCGAAATGCTGTTCTTAGGTTTGCTAGGCGCCCATATGCTGCAGCTGTTATTTGGTTGATGTGCGCCTCAGGAGATGTGCCTGGTGTTATACTCACCCCAAGATCTTTTTCCTTGAGTGAAGTTTGTATTCTCTGGCCCCCTAGACTGTACTCCGTCTGCGGTCTTCTTTGCCCTTCCTCAATCTTCATGACTTTGCACTTGGTGGGGTTGAACTCCAGGAGCCAATTTCTGGACCAGGTTTGCAGCCTGTCCAGGTCCCTTTGTAGTTCTGCCTGGTCCTCGTCCGATTGTATTCTACTCATCAACTTCACATCATCTGCAAACATGGACACTTCGGAGTCTATTCCTTCCTTCATGTCGTTCACAAATACCAGAAACAGCACCGGTCCTAGGACTGACCCCTGTGGAACCCCACTCGTCACAGGCGCCCACTCTGACACCTCGCCACGTACTATGACTCGCTGCTGTCTTCCAGACAGGTACTCCCTGATCCACTGGAGTACCTTTCCTGTTATCCCTGCCTGGTCCTCCAGCTTTTGCACTAATCTCTTGTGTGGAACTGTGTCAAACGCCTTCTTACAGCCCAAGAAAATGCAATCTACCCAACCCTCTCTCTCTCTTGTCTTACTGCTGTCACCCTGTCATAGAACTCCAGTAGGTATGTGACACAGGATTTCCCGTCCCTGAAACCGTGTTGGCCGTCGTTGATAAGCTCATTCCTTTCTAGGTGCTCCACCATTCTTCTCCTGATAATCTTCTCCATGACTTTGCATACTATACATGTCAGTGACTGGTCTGTAGTTTAGTGCTGCATGTCTGTCTCCTTTTTTAAAAATTGGGACTACATTTGCTGTCTTCCATATCTCAGGTAATCTCCCTGTTTCGACAGATGTGTTGAATATTGTTGTTAGGAGTACACATAGCACCTCTGCTCCCTCTCTCAGGACCCATGGAGAGATGTTATCCGGCCCCATCGCCTTTGAGGTATCTAGCTCGCTTAGTAGCCTCTTCACTTCTTCCTCGGTTGCATGTATTGTGTCCAGCTCTTGGTGGTGTACCCCACCTCTCCGTCTTTCTGGAGTCTCCTTTGTGAACACTTCTTTGAATCTTATGTTGAGTTCCTCACATACTTCAAGGTCGTTTCTTGTGATCTCTCCTCCTTCCTTCTTCAGCCTGATCACCTGGTCCTTGACTGTTGTTCTCCTCCTGATGTGGCTGTACAACAGCTTTGGGTCGGATTTGGCTTTCGCTGCTATGTCATTTTCATATTGTCGTTGGGCCTCCCTTCTTACCTGTGCATATTCATTTCTGGCTCTACGACTGCTCTCCTTATTCTCCTGGGTTCTTTGCCTTCTATACTTCTTACATTCCCTGGCACACTTGGTTTTGGCCTCCCTACACCTTTGGGTGAACCATGGGCTCATCCTGGCTTTTTCATTATTCCTGTTACCCTTGGGTACAAACCTCTCCTCAGCTTCCTTGCATATTGTTGTCACATATTCCATCATCTCATTTACTGACTTCCCTGCCAGTTCTCTGTCCCACTGAACCCCGTTCAGGAAATTCTTCATGCCCACATAGTCCCCTTTCTTGTAGTTTGGCATGTAGGTAGTTGGCAATATTTGGTTATCATGTATAACTATGCATAACGAGGTTCAAGGAGACCAACTTTGTAAAAGGGAAACGAACACAGATCTTAACTCCGTAAAGTTACTCTCAAATTACTTTTCTTACATTTATATGCATATACACAGTATATTTGTGGATTGGTGTATATGATATGCGAGTGCATATCATATACACCCATATACTCATATATCATACACCATATGTACAAACATACATACCCACACATATCTATGTGTGGGTATGTATGTATGTACATGTGGTAACAGGCCTTTCGTGTTGCAATCAACACAGAAATAGAGCAGGAATCTGGAAAGAGTTGTTCCCCTGAATGAATCAGTGGGAATTTCTTACTTTATTACTGCAACTTTGCAAGCTCCTGATGAATGATTGTTTTAGACCTATCGTGTTGGTTGCAACACGAATGGCCTGGAGTTATCAATCAACTCTACCTGTGGTTATTTTGCATCTTCTATCGCTCGATTATTGTATATACATGTGTATTCACGTGCACATGTATACCTGCATGCATGGTAATACAGAGGAACATTGGTACTCGAAATAAATTCGTTCCAGAAGGCTGTTCGAGTGCCGATCTGTTCAAGTACCAAACGAATTTTTCCCATAAGGAATAATGTAAATTAGATTAACAGTTTCAGACCCCCAAAAACACACTTACAGCGACTTTGCGGTGTATTTTCGTATGGTAATTATGATTGTATTCTCGTTTTCTTGGTCTTATTTGATACACGTCAACTGGTGGGTGTAATATGCTTTCACAAATGCGCTGATATTATTTATATCATTTTTTTCAATAATGCAGTAGTCTGCATAACAGTAAATCTTCTGTTTTTTGTGTGAATAAAAATTCAAAATGGAAAGCAAGCATAATATAAGAGGGGCCAGAAGTGGGAGGAGAAATAGGAGAGAGAGGGAGGGGCCAGCAGAAGGAGCATTCAGTATCTGATGAGTCGTCTTGATAGCTAGATACTAGTGGTGGTGCGAATACAGTGTTGTGTAATTATGCTAATATTCGTAATAAAGGTTATCTATCATATTTATTCCAATTTGATATCATAAACACAATAGATAACCTAGAAGCACAATAAAGACACCAAAATAATTAAAAAAAAGGCATATGTGGAGAGGCGGAGGCAGTGTTTGCATCAGAGCAAACACACACTAACCAATTTTCTTTTTGGTTCGCTGTTACAACTAATCTTCTTAGGCCCCGTGGTGACTATTTATATATATATATATATATATATATATATATATATATATATATATATATATATATATATAATATATATATATATATATATATATATATATATATATATATATATATATAACAAAAATGCGAAGAAATACAAAATAGTTTAGAGTGAAGTTCAGTAGAGTTTTGTACTGAGCGTCAACTGCAGGAGACTGACGCCCGTGTTCTGGCAGGTCGTGTTTGTTTGGTCGTGTGCCGAGCAAACGGTCGACTACCGAGCGATTTTTTTACCGAACAAAGCGTTCGAGCACCGAATTATTCGAGTACAGAGCTGATCGAGTACCGAGGTTCCGTAAAGTGTTGCGACTCGCAAACCTTCAGTGTTTCAGGAGCTGACTTTCACGAGGCTTGCTGTGTTGTTTATAATAAATCACTGATATCAAAAACTGATTATAACGAAGCTTACACAAGTTATTTTCGAATGAAAGAACAAAGTAGACCATTACAGTAGAAGCAATATGTGGTGCTGTTATGTACAGATATGCAACTATTACTTTTAATCCGCATAGCGAATATTCATAGATGTGATACATGATAAGAGAGAGATACAACCTAATAGTGCAAAGCTATTTCAGAGGCAAATGGGATAGTTGGTGGGCCAACTATCCCATAATAGTTCTCACTTACCTGCAAGATAACTAGTACTTATTAGAACACGAATCATACCCCAGATATTACATTCAACCTGCACCTTCAGCAAGCACTTCCAGTTATACCTTATAACCTCCACCATCTTCAAGCATTCCCAGTACTTTATAACCCCCACCTTCTTCAATCATTCTCGATTACTACTCATAATCTGCAACTCCTTCAAGAATTCCCAGTTATACCCATTTATCCCACACCTTCGGCAGGCATTCCAAGTTATACCATTCAACCGTCTAATTCAGCAAGCGTGTCCATTTGTATTGATCAACCCGCATTTTCTAAAAGTATCAACATTTAAAGCCTTCAAGGCGCTTTATAAAGCACCGTCAGTTACACCCTTCTACACACACCTTCTGTAAGAACCTCCAGTTGAGTCCTTACCCAAGCACCTCCAGTTGTATCCTTCAGCACGCACCTTCAACAAGCACCTCCAGTTGTATGCTTCAGCACGTACATTCAACAAGCACCTCCAGTTGTATGCTTCAGCACGTACATTCAACAAGCACCTCCAGTTGTATGCTTCAGCACGTACCTTCAACAAGCACCTCCAGTTGTATGCTTCAGCACGCAACTTCAACAAGCACCTCCAGTTGTATGCTTCAGCACGCACCTTCAACAAGCACCTCCAGTTATATGCTTCAGCACGTACCTTCAACAAGCACCTCCAGTTGTATGCTTCAGCACCCATCTTCAACAAGCACGTCCAGTTGTATGCTTCAGCACGTACCTTCAACAAGCACCTCCAGTTGTATGCTTCAGCATGTACCTTCAACAAGCACCTCCAGTTGTATGCTTCAGCACGTACCTTCAACAAGCACCTCCAGTTGTATGCTTCAGCACGTACCTTCAACAAGCACCTCCAGTTGTATGCTTCAGCACGCATCTTCAACAAGCACCTCCAGTTGTATGCTTCAGCACGCACCTTCAACAAGCACCTCCAGTTGTATGCTTCAGCACGCACCTTCAATAAGCACCTCCAGTTGTAATGCTTCAGACGCATCTTCAACAAGCACCTCCAGTTGTATGCTTCAGCACACTTCAACAAGCACCTCCAGTTGTATGCTTCAGCACGCATCTTCAACAAGCACCTCCAGTTGTATGCTTCAGCACGTACCTTCAACAAACACCTCCAGTTGTATGCTTCAGCACGCATCTTCAACAAGCACCTCCAGTTGTATGCTTCAGCACGCACCTTCAACAAGCACCTCCAGTTGTATGCTTCAGCACGCACCTTCAACAAGCACCTCCAGTTGTATGCTTCAGCACGTACCTTCAACAAACACCTCCAGTTGTATGCTTCAGCACGCATCTTCAACAAGCACCTCCAGTTGTATGCTTCAGCACGTACCTTCAAAAGCACCTCCAGTTGTATGCTTCAGCACGCAACTTCAACAAGCACGTCCAGTTGTATGCTTCAGCACGTACCTTCAACAAGCACCTCCAGTTGTATGCTTCAGCACGCAACTTCAACAAGCACCTCCAGTTGTATGCTTCAGCACGTACCTTCAACAAGCACCTCCAGTTGTATGCTTCAGCACGTACCTTCAAAAAGCACCTCCAGTTGTATGCTTCAGCACGCATCTTCAACAAGCACCTCCAGTTGTATGCTTCAGCACGTACCTTCAACAAGCACCTCCAGTTGTATGCTTCAGCACGCATCTTCAACAAGCACCTCCAGTTGTATGCTTCAGCACGTACCTTCAACAAGCACCTCCAGTTGTATGCTTCAGCACGCACCTTCAACAAGCACCTCCAGTTGTATGCTTCAGCACGCATCTTCAACAAGCACCTCCAGTTGTATGCTTCAGCACGCACCTTCAACAAGCACCTCCAGTTGTATGCTTCAGCACGCACCTTCAACAAGCACCTCCAGTTGTATGCTTCAGCACGCATCTTCAACAAGCACCTCCAGTTGTATGCTTCAGCACGCATCTTCAACAAGCACCTCAGTTGTATGCTTCAGCACGCACCTTCAACAAGCACCTCCAGTTGTATGCTTCAGCACGCATCTTCAACAAGCACCTCCAGTTGTATGCTTCAGCACGCACCTTCAACAAGCACCTCCAGTTGTATGCTTCAGCACGCATCTTCAACAAGCACCTCCAGTTGTATGCTACAGCACGCACCTTCAACAAGCACCTCCAGTTGTATGCTTCAGCACGCATCTTCAACAAGCACCTCCAGTTGTATGCTTCAGCACGCAACTTCAACAAGCACCTCCAGTTGTATGCTTCAGCACGTACCTTCAACAAGCACCTCCAGTTGTATGCTTCAGCACGTACCTTCAACAAGCACCTCCAGTTGTATGCTTCAGCACGCATCTTCAACAAGCACCTCCAGTTGTATGCTTCAGCACGTACCTTCAAAAGCACTCCAGTTGTATGCTTCAGCACGCATCTTCAACAAGCACCTCCAGTTGTATGCTTCAGCACGTACCTTCAACAAGCACCTCCAGTTGTATGCTTCAGCACGCACCTTCAACAAGCACCTCCAGTTGTATGCTTCAGCACGCATCTTCAACAAGCACCTCCAGTTGTATGCTTCAGCACGCACCTTCAACAAGCACCTCCAGTTGTATGCTTCAGCACGCACCTTCAACAAGCACCTCCAGTTGTATGCTTCAGCACGCATCTTCAACAAGCACCTCCAGTTGTATGCTTCAGCACGCATCTTCAACAAGCACCTCCAGTTGTATGCTTCACAGCACCTTCAACAAGCACCTCCAGTTGTATGCTTCAGCACGCATCTTCAACAAGCACCTCCAGTTGTATGCTTCACAGCACCTTCAACAAGCACCTCCAGTTGTATGCTTCAGCACGCATCTTCAACAAGCACCTCCAGTTGTATGCTTCAGCACGTACCTTCAACAAGCACCTCCAGTTGTATGCTTCAGCACGCAACTTCAACAAGCACCTCCAGTTGTATGCTTCAGCACGACTTCAACAAGCACCTCCAGTTGTATGCTTCAGCACGCACCTTCAACAAGCACCTCCAGTTGTATGCTTCAGCACGCACCTTCAACAAGCACCTCCAGTTGTATGCTTCAGCACGTACCTTCAACAAGCACCTCCAGTTGTATGCTTCACAGCACCAGTCTTCAATCACAGCACCTCCAGTTGTATGCCTCTTCAGCCTTCGTACCTTCAAAAGCACCTCCAGTTGTATGCTTCAGCACGCACCTTCAACAAGCACCTCCAGTTGTATGCTTCAGCACGCATCTTCAACAAGCACCTCCAGTTGTATGCCTTCACAAGCATCAGTACTTCAACAAGCACCTCCAGTTATGCTTCAGCAGCATCAACACCTTCAACCTTAAAGCACCTCCAGTTGTATGCTTCAGCACGCACCTTCAACAAGCACCTCCAATTGTATGCTTCAGCACGCACTTCAACAAGCACCTCCAGTTGTATGCTTCAGCACGCACCTTCAACAAGCACCTCCAGTTGTAGCTTCAGCACGCACCTTCAACACTCAGCGACCTCAGCACAGCACTTCACAGCACCTCAGTCATTCTACCCACATTCACAAGCTATCCTCAAAATCAAGACCTTCAACAAACTGTCTTCACAGTACCTCAACAGCACCTTCATAGCTTGCAAATATTCAACAAGACCTTCCAGTTGTAAGAGTCTCTTCCAAGCACCTCCAGTTGTATCCTTCATCAAGCACCTCCAGTTGTATCCTTCAACAAGCACCTCCAGTTGTATCTTCATCAACCAGTTACCTTCAACAAGCACCTCAGTTGTATCCTTCAGCTATGTACCTTCAACAAGCACCTCAGTTGTTTTTAGCCTTCATCAAGCACCTTCAACAAGCACCTCAGTTTATCTCATCAAGCCCCCGTTACCTTCATCAAGCACCTCCAGTTGTATCTCATCAAGCACCCTTATCCTTCACAAGCACCTCCAGTTGTATCTTCATCAAGCACTTCAAGACAAACCCTCAGTTGTACCTTCATCAGCACCTACAACAAGCACCTCCAGTTGTATCTTCATCAGCACCTTAATTTATCACAAGCACCTCCAGTTGTATCCTTCATCAAGCACCTCCAGTTGTATCCTTCATCAAGCACCTCCAGTTGTATCCTTCATCAAGCACCTCCAGTTGTATCCTTCAGCATCCATTTTCTATCTTCAACAAGCACCTCCAGTTGTAGCTCAGCACGTACCTTCAACAAGCACCTCCAGTTGTATGCTTCACACGCTCTTCAACAAGCACCTCCAGTTGTAGCTTCAGCACGTACATTCAACAAGCACCTCCAGTTGTATGCTTCAGACTACTCAACAACACCTCCAGTTGTATGCTTCAGCACACTCAACAGCACCTCAGTTGTGCTTCAGAGCAACTTCAACAAGCACCTCATTGCTCACACCCACAGCACCTTCTCCCTTCAACAAGCACCTCCAGCTCCCAACAAGCACCCATTGTATTTCAGCAGACCTTCACAAGCACCCAGTGCTCCTTAACAAGACTCAGTGCTTCTCAAGCACCATTGTACCCTTCAACAAGCACTCATTTGTTACCCTTCAACAAGCACCTCCAGTTTATGCTTCAACGCACTTCAACAGCACCTCCAGTTGTATTTCACGCCCTTCAAAGCACCTTATTCAAGCACTTCAACAAGCACCTTTATGCTTACACGACTTCAACAAGCACTCCAGTTATCAGCACTTCAACAAGCACCTCCATGACTTCACAGACCTTCAAAACACCTCATGTATGCTTCACACGACCTTCACAAGCACTCAGGACTTCACAGACCTTCAACAAGCACTCAGTTGTACTCGCACTCAACAACACCTCCAGTTGTACTTCATCCTTCAACAACACCTCCAGTTGTATCTTCAGCACTACCTTCAACAAGCACCTCCAGTTGTATCTTCAGCACTCTTCAACCTCCAGTTGTATCTTCACAGACCTTCAAAGCACCTCCAGTTGTATCTTCAGCACTCTCAACAAGCACCTCCAGTTGTGCTTCAGCACGTACCTTCAACAAGCACTCCAGTTGTGCTTCAGCACGACCTTCAAAACACCTCCAGTTGTACTTCACAGACCTTCAAACACCAGTTGACTTCACAGACCTTAAAAGACCTCAGAGCTCAGGACTTCAAAGCACCTCCAGTTGTATCTTCAGCACGCACTTCAACAAGACCCAGTTGTATTTCAGACTTCAACAAGCACCTCCATTGCTCAGCACGCACCTTCAAAAGCACCCAGTTGAGCTTCAGCACGCACTTCAACAACTCCAGTTGATGCTTCAGACGCACTTCAACAAGCACCCCAGTTGTATGCTTCAGCACGACTTCAACAAGCACCTCCAGTTGTATCTTCAGCACGACTTCAACAAGCACCCAGTTGTATGTTCAGCACACTTCAAAAGCACCTCCAGTTAGCTTCAGCACGCACTTCAACAAGCACCTCCAGTTGTATGCTTAGCACGACCTTCACAAATCAGTTTATGCTTCAGCACGACCTTCAACAAGCACCTCCAGTTGTGCTTCAGCAGCACTTCAACAAGCACCTCCAGTTGTATGCTTCGCACGACTTCAAAAGCACCTCCGTTGTATGCTTCACAGACTTCAAAAGCACTCCAGTTGTGCTTCAGCACCCTTCAACAGCACCTCAGTTGTATGTTCGCACGACCTTCAACAGCACCCAGTTGTATGCTTCAGCACGACCTTCAAAAGCACTCAGTTGTATGCTTCAGCACGCCTTCAACAAGCACCTCCAGTTGTATGCTTCAGCACTTCAAGCACTTAGTTGTATGTTCAGCACGACCTTCAACAAGCACCTCCAGTTGTAGCTTCAGCAGACTCAACAAGCACCTCCATGTATGCTTCAGCACGCACCTTCAACAAGCACCTCAGTTGATGCTCAGCACGACTTCAACAAGCACCTCCAGTTGTATGCTTCAGCACGCAACTTCAACAAGCACCTCCAGTTGTATGCTTCAGCACGCACCTTCAACAAGCACCTCCAATTGTATGCTTCAGCACGCAACTTCAACAAGCACCTCCAGTTGTATGCTTCAGCACGCACCTTCAACAAGCACCTCCAGTTGTAAGCTTCAGCACGCAACTTCAACAAGCACCTGCAGCACACCTTACACAAGTCATTCACCCACAACTACAACTATCCTCAAAATACAAATAACAAATGTCTTGACTAAACCACAGTTCAGCTGGCAAATATAAATAATTCTCAAGTTAAAGTTGAAAGAGTCTTTCCACTGATGACGCTCATCTTCCCTCGACGGTAGACAGGAACCTATGGAGCCCAGGAAGAGCTGGAACCTCATGTGGAGCTGGAGCCCAAGTGGTGCTGAGACAGATGCTATTATCGATACAATTATCAGTACTTTTTTATCAACACACTTTTTTTAAATAACTCTTATCTAAACTTTTATATCATATGTTTAACGCTCCCTCTATCAACGCTCCCTCTATCAACGCTCCCTCTATCAACGCTCCCTCTATCAACGCTCCCTCTATCAACGCTCCCTCTATCAACGCTCCCTCTATCAACGCTCCCTCTATCAACGCTCTTACCAAAGCTCCTGCTAACACTCTTATCGTAACTAGTGTTTTACGACACTCGCGATAACGACCACACTCGCGATAACGAACACACTCGCGATAACGAACACACTCGCGATAACGAACACACTCGCGATAACGACCACACTCGCGATAACGACCACACTCGCGATAACGACCACACTCGCGATAACGAACACACTCGCGATAACGACCACACTCGCGATATTTGTTATCAACGTTTTTTCATCACTTGTCGGGAACTCTGGCTATCAACATTTCTTATCAAGTATTATTTTCAACACTTATCAACACTGTGGTTCTCAACATTCTCGCTGTCAGCTCTTGTTAACACTTGTTATCAACACTGTGGTTCTCGCTGTCAGCTCTTGTTAATACTTGTTATCAACGTTTCTATCATTACTTTATTAACATTCGTGTTAGCATGGAGAAGATTATCAGGAGAAGAGTGATGGAACACCTAGAAAGAAATGATCTTATCAACGACAACCAGCATGGTTTCAGGGATGGAATTCTATGACAGGGTGACAGCAGTAAGACAAGAGAGAGAAGGGTGAGTAGATAACATTTTCTTGGACTGTAAGAAGGCGTTTGCCACAGTTCCACACAAGAGATTAGTGCAAAAGTCAGAGGACCAGGCAGGGGTAACAGGGAAGGCACTACAATGGATCAGGGTATACCTGTCAGGAAGACAATTACCTGGAGTTTACCTGTTGGACCAGAGCCTGATCAACCAGGCTGTTACTGCTGGCCGCACGCAGTCCAACGTACGAACCACAGCCCGGCTGGTCAGGTACTGACTTTATGTGCCTGTCCAGTGCCTGCTTGAAGACAGCCAGGGGTCTGTTGGTAATCCCCCTGATGTATGCTGGGAGGCAGTTGAACAATCTTGGGCCCCTGACACTTATTGTGTTGTCCCTCAACGTGCTAGTGGCACCCCTGCCGAGTCTTTTGCTTTCGTAGGGAGTGATTCTCGTGTGCAAGTTTGGTACTAATCCCTCGAAAATTTTCCACGTGTATATAATAATGTATCTCTCCCGCCTGCGTTCTAGGGAGTACAGGTTTAGGAACTTCAAGCGTTCCCAGTAATATAGGTGGTTTATCGCAGTTATGCGTGCTGTGAAGGTTCTCTGCACATTTTCAAGGTCAGCAATTTCACCAGCCTTGAAAGGTGCAGTTAGTGTGCAGCAATATTCCAGCCTAGATAGAACAAGCGATCTGTAAAGTGTCAAAATGGGCTTGGCATCCCTTTTTTTGAAGGTTCTCATTATCCATCCTGTCATTTTTCTAGCAGATGCGATTGCTATGTTGTTATGATCCTTGAAGGTGAGATCCTCTGACATGATCACTCCCAGGTCTTTGACATTAGTTTTTCGCTCTATTGTGTGGTTGGAATTAGTTTTGTACTCCAATGAGATTTTAATTTCCTCACGTTTTCCGTATCTGAGTAATTGAAATTTCTCATCCTTGAACTTCATATTGTTTTCTGCAGCCCATTTAAAGATTTGGTTTACGTCTGCTTGGAGTCTTGCAGTGTCCTCAACGGTGGACACTGTCATTCAGATTCGGGTGTCATCTGCAAAGGAAGACACGGCACTGTGGCTTATATCCCTGTCTATGTCCGATATGAGGATGAGGAATAAGATGGGAGCGAGTACTAGGCCTTGTGGAACATAGCTTTTCACAGTAGCTGCCTCAGACTTTACTCTGTTGACTACTACTCTTTGTGTTCTACTTGTTAGGAAATTATAGATCCATCTACCAACTTTTCCTGTTATTCCTTCATCACGCATTTTGTGTGCTATTACACCATGGTCGCACTTGTCAAAGGCTTTTGCAAAGTCTGTGTATATAACATCTGCATTCTGTTTGTCTTCTAGAGCATCCAGGACCTTGTCGTAGTGGTCCAGTAGTTGGGACAGACAGGAGCGACCTGCTCTAAACCCATGCTGCCTTGGGTTGTGCAATTGATGGGTATCAAAATGAGTGGTGATCTTGCTTCTTAGAACCCTTTCAAAGATTTTTATGATATGGGACGTTAGCGCTATTGGTCTGTAGTTCTTTGCTATTGCTTTACTGCCCCTTTGTGGAGTGGGGCTATGTCTGTTGTTTTTAGTAACTGCGGGACGACCCCAGTGTCCATGCTCCCTCTCCAAAGGATGTTAAAAGCACGTGATAGGGGCTTCTTGCAGTTCTTGATGAACACGGAGTTCCATGAGTCTGGGCCTGGAGCGGAGTGCATGGGCATGTCATTTATTGCCTTTTCGAAGTCATTTGGCGTCAGGGTAATGTCAGATAGGCATGCGTCTGTCAAGTTCTGTGGCACTCTCATAAAAAATTCATTTAGGTCTTCGATTTTCAGTCTGGTTAGCGGCCCGCTAAAAACTGAGTCATACTGGGACTTAAGTAACTCACTCATTTCCTTGCTGTCATCTGTGTAGGACCCATTCCGTTTAAGTAGGGGCCCAATACTGGTTGTTGTTCTCGACTTTGATTTTGCATAAGAAAAGAAATACTTTGGGTTTCTTTCAATTTCATTTATGGCTTTTAGTTCTTCCCGCGTTTCTTGATTCCTGTAAGATTCCTTTAGTTTTAATTCGATGTTTGCTATTTCTCTGACTAGTGTTTCCCTTCGTATTTCAGATATATTGGCCTCTTGTAGCCGCTCCGTTATTCTTTACCTTCGCCTGTATAGGGAGCGCCTCTCTCTTTCTAGTTTGCATCTTCTCCTCCTTTTCCTTAAGGGAATTTGCCTTGAGCAAACCTCTAGTGCCACAGAGTTAATTTTTTCTAGACATAGGTTTGGATCCGTGATGCTTAGGCTATCTTCCCGTGGCGAGGTGTCAGAGTGGGCGCCGGTGACGAGTGGGGTTCCACAGGGATCAGTCCTGTTTCTGGTATTTGTGAACGACATGACGAAAGGAATTGACTCCGAAGTGTCCCTGTTTGCAGATGATGTGAAGTTGATGAGAAGAATTCAATCAGATGAGGACAAGGCAGAACTACAGAGGGATCTGCACAGGCTGCAGGCCTGGTCCAGCAACTGGCTCCTGGAGTTCAACCTCACCAAGTGCAAAGTCATGAAGATTGGGGAAGGGCAAAGAAGACCACAGACGGAGTACAGTCTAGGAGGCCAGAGCCTACAAACCTCACTAAAGGAAAAGGATCTTAGGGTGAGTATAACACCAGGCACATCTAAGACGCACATCAACCAAATAACTGCTGCAGCATACGGGCGCCTGAAAAACAAGAACAGCATTCCAACAGCTTGATAAGGAGTCATTCAGGACCCTGTACACTGTGTACGTTAGGCCCATACTGGAGTATGCAGCACCAGTTTGGTACCCTCACCTAGCCAAGCATGTAAGGAAACTAGAGAAAGTGCAAAGGTTTGCAGCAAGACTAGTCCCGGAGCTAAGGGGTATGTCCTACGAGGAGAGGTTAAGGGAAATCGACCTGACGACACTGGAAGACAGAAGAGATAAAGGGGATATGATAACGACATATAAAATACTGAGAGGAATCGACAAGATGGACGGAGACAGAATGTTCCAGAGGTGGGACACAGCAACAAGGGGTCACAGTTGGAAGTTGAAGATTCAGATGAACCACAGGGATGTCAGGAAGTGGAATAGTCTGGAAAGTGATGTAGTGGAGCCAGGATCCATACATAGCTTCAAGGAGAGGTATGATAAAGCTCATGGAGCAGGTAGAGTGACTGAGTAACGACCAGTGAAGAGGCAGGACCAGGAGCTGTGAATCGACCCCCTGCAACAACAACTAGGTGAGTACAACTAGGAGAGTACTGTCACTGACGTGTATAGTATGCAAAGTAATGGAGAAGATCATCAGGAGGAGAGTAGTGGAGCACCTAGAAAGACACAAGCTTATAAATGACAACCAGCACGGTTTCAGGGAAGGAAAATCCTGTTTCATAAACCTACTAGAGTTTTATAACAAGGTAACAGAAGTAAGACAAGTGAGAGAGGAGTGGATAGACTGCATTTTCTTGGGCTTTAAGAAGGCCTTCGACACAGTTCCTCGCAAGAGGTTAATGCAAAAGCTAGAGGATCAGGCATGCATATAAGGAAAGGCACTACAATGGATCAGAGAATATCTGACAGGGAGGCAACAATGAGTAATGGTACGAGACGAGGTGTCAGAGTGGGCACCTGTGACGGGCGGGGTTTCACAGGGGTCAGTCCTAGGACCTGTGATTTTTTTGGTATATGTGAATGACATAACAGAAGGGATAGACTGAGAAGTGTCCCTGTTTGTAGATGATGTGAAGTTAATGAGGAGAATTAAATCAGTCGAGGATCAAGCAGGACTACAAAGAGACCTAGACAGGTCACAAGCCTGGTCCAGCAACTGGCTCCTTGAATTTAATCCTGCCAAATGCAAAGTCATGATGATCGGGGAAGGGCAAAAAAGACCGCAGACAAAGTATAGTCTAGGTGGCTAAAGACTGCAAACCTCCCTCAAGGAAAAAGATCTTGGGGTGAGTATAATACCGAGCACATCTCCTGAGGAGCACATCAACCATATAACTATTGCAGCATACGGGCGCCTGGCAACTCGCTATGCTAGTGGGAGATTCGTCTGTAAAAACTTGCATTTGTGGACACAGTGGTGCCTATGCTAACCTTCCTATGTTGTAGAAATATACCTAGTTGGATGAATCTTATTGAAGCTAGCTGGCCCAGTGGCTTACGCGAGTGTCTGGAGTTTTGAGACTCTCTGATCGCGAGTTCGAACCCCACCCGTGGTATGGTTTGTTTGCAATCGTGTCATTACGATTTCGTGAGTCATTAAGGGATTAACTTCTAACGGATGTAAATTAGTGGGATATTAAATCGTCGTGTGAACTAAAGAGAATTTGGTGATGTTAATATCACGAGAGAGAATGAGTGCAGTGATTCTCGGCAACATTCTCCTAACAACCGTATGTTAACCTCACGATTCTGTCTCGAGGATTGTAGAGGTGTCAAGAAGTCAATACTTGTGAATCGGGACGAACCCACCAACATCATCGCCTTGCCGGGAGAATAATCTCTACCGAGCAAGACCACGAGATCGACACGAGGGAGAACAGACTAAGGAAGCGACTCCCTCACCCACAGATAAGTACTTCACTATTTATGACAGACTGATACTAGCCAGTTAGGTATGTTATAATTAGTATAAGCACTGTGGATATGTCAGCGATTTCCAGCGACCATCAATGATACTGGGTGATGGTTTTATTGATTTCATGTGTACTCTCTTCCCTCTCTTTCTAATCAGTCCAATACATTTATACAGTCCACAACCTTAGTAGTATCGTACGTACTACTGCGATCTATTGTAATTTATTATAACTTGTCTAGAGTGGATGTGGTCTAGAGGGTGTGAAATATCTAAGGAAGTCGTTCGTTGCGACCAGGGACGACTTAAGTTTTCTCACACACTTCGCGGGAGTGACTGCGGTAAAATAAATTGGCGGTCATCTCCCGTTGAGATTATTTGTTTGTAAGTGGCGGTGAAGTCCAGACAGGTAGTCGCATAATTCCCCACAGTACCATTGTATTTAACACAACAGCACTAATATTTTCATCATTATTTTGTTTACAATGAAAAATATGCGAAAAAGTTGTATGTTAGTAATGTTCTATTATGTGGGGAATTATGAGAGATTGTCTATCTGGGACACCGCCACTTGCAACAAACAATCTCCCGGGGAGATGACCGACTAGTATAATTTTACCGCAGTCACTCCCTTGAGGTATGTGAGAAGCTTTACCCACTCCTGGTCGCACCCGAGGGGTACCTTCGATATCCACCCTCGTCCCACTTCACTCTTGACCAGTGTAAATATATTTGAAGAGATTATAGCAATAATTATGGTATGATTAAATTTTTAGTGGACTGTATAGTTTAGAAATATGATATGGGACTGATTGAGAAGGAGGAGAGAGTACAGTGATTAATGTTCACTCACCCCTTATCTGCGTCTTGGGTGTTTACTGGAGATCTTCTTTATTCCCACCGCAGACACACAATATATCAACATACCTACTGGCCAGCTAGTAAGTGGATAAATTTGTACTTACGGTGGGGCGGCTGCATCCTTGTCGATGGCCTTCGATAGATCTAACGATCTCACACGGTCGATATAGTTCGTCCGTCAAGATCTTGATGTGGGTTGTCCCGTCGAGTCAAGGAAGATTAATTTCCTTGACTTCGATACGCCCACGAGACCGAGCGTTATTTAACATGTGGTTGGTCGGGGTAGCGATTCATATCCTCTCACTATTTCGACCTTATTACAGTTTATACGTATATCTTTACACACTTTGTATATCCTGGCTTAATGCCCCACTAGTTTGTACACATTCACCGTCTCGATACTTATATTTTGAGTCAATGAACTAAGATAAAGTTAGTTCATCTTCTCCATATCAAATATGGCGGTCGGGTAGCATCTCTCTCTGTGCCAGCACCCGGTTCACTCACTCCCAATTATTTACAACTCTGCTTCACTATATTCACCATTTCACAATATTCATTGAGCATATTTCAGACTCTTCTAATAAGAAAACCACCCGGAATCAGGGTTTACGACTGTATCCCGTCGTATGGTCGCATCACTGGAGTTCAAATTAGGCTTACACCGGCACCCTCGCCAAACCCATTCACTATTTGACCAATTATTACCCTATTACTGGGCTTCCCGGACCGATTGTCCCACTTTATACACGTCGCATACTTCGATATCACTCCATATTATGAAGTGAAGTAATTAAGTCCAGTCTGGCTGACGCAATCGCCAAACTCCCGACGGCATCCCGCCTGATATCTGGTGAGTAGGCCGTTCTACCTTTAACTGCCTCCCCCCTCTCTCTCTCTCTCTCTCTCTGCCCAGCCTACTTCAACCGCGTCCTGCCCCGCCTATACGATGGTTCTGTATTCCTACCCACATAAGTGTTAAGCTACCAGCGGTACATTAAGGATATCTGTTCATATTGGAAAGTTTATCAATTACAACTTTCGGAAAATACCAATGTTTTCCCAATATTATAAATTTACAAATGTACAATTACTGGACATGTTCCTAGAGGTGGATGACGAAGCGCTTTGTGTTGGAAACTGCTGCGTCAGTGTGCCTTGAGACCAACACTCACTGCTGTGTCAGTGTGCCTTGAGACCAACACTCACTGCTGCGTCAGTGTGCCTTGAGACCAACACTCACTGCTGTGTCAGTGTGCCTTGAGACCAACACTCACTGCTGTGTCAGTGTGCCTTGAGACCAACACTCACTGCTGCATCAGTGTGCCTTGAGACCAACACTCACTGCTGCATCAGTGTGCCTTGAGACCAACACTACTGCTGTGTCAGTGTGCCTTGAGACTAACACTTACTGCTGTGTCAGTGTGCCTTGAGACCAACACTCACTGCTGTGTCAGTGTGCCTTGAGACTAACACTGCTGTGTCAGTGTGCCTTGAGACCAACACTCACTGCTGTGTCAGTGTGCCTTGAGACCAACACTCACTGTTAAGTCTGAGCTAGTGCCTCCTTCCACCAACCACTTACTGACCTGTACCATATGGTACAGGGTACCATATGGTACAGGGTACCATATGTAGGTACCATATGGTACAGGGTACCATATGGTACAGGGTACCATATGGTACAGGGTACCATATGGTACAGGGTACCATATGGTACAGGGTACCATATGGTACAGGGTACCATATGGTACAGGGTACCATATGGTACAGGGTACCATATGGTACAGGGTACCATATGGTACAGGGTACAAGCTCTCGCTTCACACGGCGAGGGCCTGGGTTCGATTCCCAGCCAGGGCAGAAACATTGGGCGTGTTTCTTTACACCTGTTGTCTATGTTCCCCATCAGTAAAATGGGTACCTGGGTGTTAGTCGACTGGTGTGAGTCGCATCCTGGGACACTGACCTAATCTGCCCGAAATGCTCAGCATAACAAGGGACTTTTTATATAGTAGTATGTCACTGATGTCAGCTAGGCCTGTATATCATGTACATGTACTTGTAGTAAATAAAGATATTATTATTATTATTATTATACATAGCATAAGTCAAGACTTATTTCCAATATTTTCCCCTGTACCATATGGTACAATGTACCATGTGGTGTACCATATGGTACATTGTACTATATATCATTGTACCATATGGTTCAAAACCATAGAATTCCTCTTCAGCTCCACTTCCATCAGTCTTAGAACTATAACTTGAGAAGAGGAGAGTCAGAATTTGCCTGGGGAGTGAGAGCTTCCTTGCTGGCACGCATGGTCAACAAAGCTACTTAGGCGGCATTCCCACAATGCCCTGCGGGCTCCCAGATTTTGTGTATAGTGCGCACACTGACCACAGAGACCCATTCTCTTAGATGTAGGCCTATCAGCATTTTCGTGCTAAATTTCAGGCCGCTAGAATTTAGGCGTAGTACTACAGTTTGGACCCAGAACTCAAAGCCGTAGAACTACGGCACGGACCCTGAAAGGGTTAAGTAGTCTATATAAGCCATTAGACTTAGTCTGCCCATAATGCCATGGCATGATAGTGGCTCTCTTTGCACTTCAGTTCATGATTGTAATTACAAAATCTCGATGTAAACTTGCAATGAAATAAAAATATTATTATATTATTATTATTATTATTTTGTTTAGAAATATGTCTACCCATTCATGGATTCAGTGTGCATAATTAGTGATGGAACGAGACAGAATGACTTCGAGAGTGTATAAATCTGTAGTGGAGGGAAGGCGGGTAGGGGTCGGCCTAGGAAAGGTTGGGGAGAGGGGTAAAGGAGGTTTTGTGTGCAAGGGGCTTGGACTTCCAGCAAGCATGTAAGAACATAAGAAAGGAGGAACACTGCAGCAGGCCTGTTGGCCCATTCTAGGCAGGTCCTTCACATTCCATCCCACTAACAGAATATTTGTTCAACCTAATTTTCAATGCTATCCAAGAAATAAGCTTTGATAATTTTATTTACTCATGTGCAATTCCCACTCAAATCCAACCCCTTTCACTCATGAATTTATCCAACCTAAATTTAAAACTACCCAAGGTCCTTGCTTCAATAACCCTACTAGGCAGACTGTTCCACTCACAACTACCCTATTTCCAAACCAATACTTTCCTATATCCTTTCTAAATCTAAACTTATCTAACTTGAATCCATTATTGCGGGTTCTTTTTGGAGAGATACCCTCAAGACCTTATTTATATCCCCTTTGTTAATACTCCATTTTCCACTTGTATACCTCGATCATGTCTCCCCTCATTCTACGTCTTACAAGTGAATGTAATTTAAGGGTCTTCAATCTTTCTTCGTAAGGAAGATTTCTAATGCTATGTATTAATTTAGTCATTCTACGCTGAATGTTTTCTAACGAATTTATGTCCATTCTGTAATATGGTGACCAGAACTGAGCTGCGTAATCTAGGTGAGGCCTTACTAATGATGTATAAAGCTCTAATATAACCTCTGGACTTCTGTTGCTAACACTTCTTGATATAAATCCCAGTAATCTATTTGCCTTATTACGTACGCTTAGGCATTGCTGTCTTGGTTTAAGGTTGCTGCTTACCATCACCCCCAAGTCCTTCTCGCAATCTGTATGGCTAAGTTCTACGTTATTTAACTTATAAGTGCTTGGGTTATGGACACTCCCGAGCTTTAGAACTTTGCATTTATCTACATTGAACTGCATCTGCCATTTTTCTGACCAGGAATTGAGTTTGTCTAAATCCTCCTGTAGTTCACTGACATCTACGTCTGAATCGATTATCCTACCTATCTTCGTGTCATCAGCGAATTTGCTCATATCACTAGAAATTCCTCGTCAAGGTCATTTATATATATTATAAACAACAACGGGCCCAAAACCGATCCCTGAGGAACGCCACTTGTTACAGATCCCCACTCCGATTTAACCCCATTTATGCACACCCTCTGCTTCCTATTGGTGAGCCATGACTCGATCCATGACAACACTTTTTCCCCAATGCCATGAGCAGCCACTTTCTTTAACAGTCTCTGATGTGGTACTCTATCAAAAGCCTTACTAAAATCCAAATAAACAATATCGAATTCTTTATCATTATCAACTGCCTCAAAAGCCTTACTGAAAAAGTTAATAAATTGAAAAAGTATTTGATAGGAGTGAATGGAGACAAATGATTTTACTTGACGTGCTGTTGGAGTGTGAGCAAAGTAACATTTATGAATGGATTCAGGGAAACCGGCAGGCCGGACTTGAGTCCTAGAGATGGGAAGTACGGTGTCTGCACTGCACTGTTGCAGTTTTATAACTGTAGTAGCCCCGCTCCACAAAGGGGGCAGTAAAGCAATAGCAAAGAACTACAGACCAATTGCGCTAACGTCCCATATCAAAAATCTTTGAAAGGGTTCTAAGAAGCAAGATCGCCACCCATCTTGATACCCATCAATTGCACAACCCAGGACAGCATGGTTTTAGAGCAGGCCGCTCCTGTCTGTCCCAACTACTGGACCACTACGACAAGGTCCTGGATGCTCTAGAAGATAAACAGAATGCAGATGTTATATACACAGATTTTGCAAAAGCCTTTGACAAGTGTGACCATGGTGTAATAGCACACAAAATGCGTGATAAAGGAATAACAGGAAAAGTTGGTAGATGGATCTATAATTTCCTAACATGTAGAACACAAAGAGTAGTAGTCAACAGAGTAAAGTCTGAGGCAGCTACTGTGAAAAGCTCTGTTCCACAAGGCACAGTACTTGCTCCCATCCTATTCCTCATCCTCATATCAGACATTGACAGGGATATAAGCCACAGTGCTGTGTCTTCCTTTGCAGATGACACCCGAATCGTAGACAGTGTCCACCGTTGAAGACACTGCAAGACTCCGCAGACATAAACCAAATCTTTAAATGGGCTGCAGAAAACAATATGAAGTTCAATGATAGAAATTTAAATTACTCAGATACGGAAAACGTGAAGAAATTAAAATCTCATCGGAGTACAAAACTAATTCCAACCACACAAAGAGCAAAACTAATGTCAAAGACCTGAGGATCATGTCAGAGGATCTCACCTTCAAGACCATAACAATGTAGCAATTGCATCTGCTCGAAAATGACAGGATGGATAATGAGAACCTTCAAAACCAGGGATGCCAAGCCCATGTTGACACTTTACAGATCGCTTGTTCTATCTAGGCTGGAATATTGTGCACACTAACTGCACCTTTCAAGGAGGGTGAAATTGCTGACCTTGAAAATGTGCAGAGAACCTTCACCGCACGCATAAGTGCGATAAACCACCTCAACTACTGGGAACGCTTGAAGTTCCTAAACCTGTACTCTCTAGAACGCAGGCGGGAGAGATACATTATTATATACACATGGAAAATTCTTGAGGGCTTAGTACCAAACTTGCACACAAAAATCACTCCCTACGAAAGCAAAAGACTCGGCAGGCGATGTAACATTCCCCCAATGAAGAGCAGGGTGCCACTAGCACGTTGAGGGACAACACAATAAGTGTCAGGGGCCCAAGATTGTTCAACTGCCTCCCAGCATACATCAGGGGATTACCAACAAACCCATGGCTGTCTTCAAGCAGGCACTGGACAGGCACCTCAAGTCAGTACCTGATCAGCCGGGCTGTGGTCCGTACGTGGACTGCGTGCGGCCAGCAGTAACAGCCTGGTTGATCAGGCTCTGGTCCAACAGGAGGCCTGGTCACAGACCTGGCGCGGGGTATTGACCCCTGGAATTCTCTCCAGGTAGACTCCAGGTAGTGTAAAGCACCCTCTGGCAAGACAGTGATGGAGTGAATGATAATGAAAGTTTTTCTTTTTCGGGCCACCCTGCCTTGGTGGGATACGGCCGATGTGTTAATGAAAAAAAAAATTAGTGATTTTTGTTGTTCACCGGTGTTGTCCCGGCCTGGGTCTTTTGCAGTTGGTGACCTGGCAGTGTGTTGTCCCAGCCTGGGTCTTTTGCAGTTGGTGACCCAGCAGTGTGCATAGTGGCTTTCTTTTCTGCCTATTATACTAACACATTTAAACTGCATTATTTGTACTGCTTAAAAAAATGAACATTATTACTCTTGGCAGTTCATTGCTGTGCCCATTTACAGATATAATTATTGTTGTTTTGATTAAAGAAATGGAGTGAGAAAATTACCTGCAGAGAATTAGTCTTAATAATGATCTTTAAAATATTTACTGTATTCAAACAGAAATTACAGTAATAATTAATGGACACCTTGTGACTCCTTTCTAAATTATCTTTACTTTTCAACTCTTCCACTCCATCAATTATTTATTTTATCTTGCCACCACTCATGATTTCTTCTCATCATTATTATATTCAGCTGGAAGTGCCAAACCCTCAGGGGTCATACAGCATGGGAAGGGTAGCTCCAATTTCTTGGATCAAAAACCTTTCATAAAGATTAAGGGACAATTTTATTTACAAGAAATTTGTTCCTAGACTGCTCTTAAATGTGAACTCTTAATAGTATACCTGAAAGAATAATTATAAATTCATACGTATTAGAAATATAATTTATATGGAAGTGTGATAAAATTAACATAAAATGTACTGACTTAAACAGGTCCATCAATGATATGAAAACTATGAAAAAAAAGTGTGTTAAAAGGGCTTTTATTGGAACAATATTTTTATCTTTATTGAGTCATACAGAGGATATCAAATACAGTAGTACCCAGAGTTTCGTACAGCTCCCAACTCGAACAGTTATGTATGTGTATTATTGTAAGTTCTTTTTTAAGTGTATTTTTGGGGGTTTGAAACAGACTAATCTAATTTACATTATTCCTTATGGGAACAAATTCGTTCGGTAACGGCACTCGAACAGCCTTCTGGAACCAATAAAGTATGAAACTCGGGGTACCACTGTACATACACAGTACATGCTGGTAGGATGGGAAGGGGTGAGGAATTAAACCATTGGGTCATGATGAATCATGGGTTTGTGTACTGCTGGACATATGCTTGATTATAATATTCAAATGGTCTTTGGTTTCTGGATGGAATGTTTGACTTGTTCCTGCACAACTTCAGTGCCAAGAACATCCCTGTAATATGGTGTGTACCAGTGGTTTGGTATATAGGTAGTTTAACTACAGAATGTCCTATGAAGACAGCAATATGTATGTCAGTCACTCTTGTATGTGAGAACACTCTTGCTAGAGAAGTTCTTGATGTAAAGCCTGTACATTTTTTCAGGTGCTGTGTGTGCAGATTCAGTCAAGTTTCTATTCAAGGTTTCTTCAGATTAAGTCTTAAGTGTTCCAAGTGCATTCATAGAGTTCACCATGAAGACTGTCTCCCATTTTTCTAGATTGATGAAGAGCTTCCTGACAAGTGTAGCAACAGACACTTCAATATAGCACCAGATGGTAGAGGAGGAAAGGGGCATTCAAAGTGTGAGAGATGAGACAAGATATCATTTCAGTTCACTTTTGTAGAAAATAGTGTCTGTTTAGATCTTTCTGAAACTTTGTCTTTTCTACACTATGCCAATTAGGATCCAATACAAACCTTTATAAAACTTTTTAGTGTTTCTGGCATACAGAACTCAATATATTGTATATATAATGGTGTACAAAATAAAGGTTTTCATAAGGGTAAAGAGGTTTTAAAGAGGTTTTTGTGGCATTTATGGATTTGGAAAAGGCGTATGATAGGGTGGATAGGGGGGCAATGTGGCAGATGTTGCAAGGTGTATGGAATAGGAGGTAGGTTACTGAAAGCAGTGAAGAGTTTTTATGAGGATAGTGAGGCTCAAGTTAGAGTGTGTAGGAGGGAAGGGGACTATTTCCCAGTAAAAGTGGGCCTTAGACAAGGATGTGTGATGTCACCATGGTTGTTCAATATATTTATAGATGGGGTTGTAAGAGAAGTGAATGAGAGGGTCTTGGCAAGAGGTGTGGGGTTAAAAGATAAAGAATTAAATACAAAGTGGGAGTTGTCACAGTTGCTTTTTGCTGATGACACTGTGCTTTTGGAAGACTCTGAAGAGAAGTTGCAGAGGTTGGTGGATGAATTTGGTAGGGTGTGTAAAAGAAGAAAATTGAAAGTGAATATAGGAAAGAGTAAGGTGATGAGGATAACAAAAAGATTAGGTGACGAAAGATTGATATCAGATTGGAGGGAGAGAGTATGGAGGAGGTGAATGTATTCAGATATTTGGGAGTGGACATGTCAGCAGATGGGTCTATGAAGGATGAGGTGAATCATAGAATTGATGAGGGAAAAGGGTGAGTGGAGCACTTTGAGTCTGTGGAGACAAAGAACTTTGTCCATGGAAGTAAAGAAGGAATGTATGAGAGTATAGTTATACCAACACTCTTATATGGGTGTGAAGCATGGGTGATGAATGTTGCAACGAGGAGAAGGCTGGAGGCAGTGGAGATGTCATGTCTGAGGTCAAAAATGCAAATCAGTTGGAAATTAGGAGGAGGTGCGGGATTACCAAAACTATTATCCAGAGAGCTGAGGAGGGGTTGTTGAGGTGGTTCGGACATGTAGAGAGAATGGAACGAGACAGAATAACTTCGAGAGTGTATAAATCTGTAGTGGAGGGAAGGCGGGTAGGGGTCGGCCTAGGAAAGGTTGGAGGGAGGGGTAAAGGAAGTTTTGTGTGCGAGGGGCTTGGACTTCCAGCAAGCATGTGAGCGTATTTGATAGGAGTGAATGGAGACAAATGGTTTTAATACTTGACGTGCTGTTGGAGTGTGAACAAAGTAACATTTATGAAGGGATTCAGGAAACCGGCAGGCCGGACTTGAGTCCTGGAGATGGGAAGTACAGTGTCTGCACTCTGAAGGAGGGGTGTTAATGTTGCAGTTTTATAACTGTAGTGTAAAGCACCCCTCTGGCAAGACAGTGATGGAGTGAATGATGATGAAAGTTTTTCTTTTTCGGGCCACCCTGCCTTGGTGGGAATCGGCCGATGTGTTAATAAAAAAAAAAAAATAACATTAACAATTATTTTTCTAGCACTTTCTCTTCACAGTGTTTGTAGGAGGTGGTATCATTGGTTCTTTTATTTCAAATGCCTCAATAATTTGTTTCCAATCCCTCTTTGTTAAACTCATCACACTCTGGTGGGAAATACCTCCAGCATGTGATGCTGATGAAAGTTGTCTTGGTGCAATAACAGGGAGACCATTCTCATCTGCAAGGAAAAAAAAATAAATATTGTCTCCATTTTCCTGATACCTCGAACTCCCCATCTAATAACTATCCTCTTCTATTTTTAACTGTCAATCCATTCGTTCCATTTCTTTCTTAACTTACTTATCTCACTCCAAAACTTTCTTTATTCACAGCAAAATGTGTTGACAGCATCTCACTCATTCTCTCATTAGTTCTTTTACATTCCTTCACCACTCTCGTAACCTCTCTTTTTCTCTTCATATACTGCTCTGTATATCACTTCTAATTATTATTACAATAAAAACTAAGTGCTAAATGCAGTGTCCAGTAGCTAGATTGCTAGCACACTAAGCTCACACACTGAGGTCTGGGGGTCGATCCCCAGTACGGGTGGAAACATTAGCACGTGTTTCCTTAAGACACCTGCTGTCCATTGTTCACATTATTATTCTTATAATCAAAAAGAAGCGCTAAACCACAGGGGTTATACAGCGCAGCAGGGTAGGGCAGGATGCAGGGAGAATGGGTTGTAATAGGGAGAGGGATGATTAGTAGGGTATGGAGTGCAGCAAAACAGTGGATAGTGCAGGGATAGAGGGAAGCAAGAGATTGAGGTAAAAGGGACTGAGGGGAGCGCTAGATGTATAAACTTCAGAGTTTGTGTAGTAAGTCAGTTGCTGTCAAAAAGTCAATGAGTCAGGATTAAAGGAGGGTCCATCAGCAAGAAGAGAAGGTAAAGAAAGGGCCGCAGAGCGAAGATGACGTTGGAGGTAAATTCTGCGTGCTCGTTGATAGAGTGGGCAGTCCAACAGAATATGGCGAACAGATACTGGAACCTGACAATGCTCACAGAGAGGGACAGGGAGCCTCTCCATGAGATACCCATGAGTAAGACGAGTGTGGTCGATGCAAAGACAGGAGAGTGTAGTCTCCCAACCTCGACATTGGTGACAAGAAGAAGGCGAGAAACCTATACTCGGTTTAATAGAATGAAGTTTGTTATTTAGCAGGTCAGACCAGCATTGTTGCCAACAGGTGCAAAGGTGGGTAGCAATGACTGAAAAAAAAGTCTGTGAATGGAACACCTCTATATGAAACTGAAGGCATGTACTGCTGATCGCG
>WNWK01014260.1:30000-52004 GCA_009830355.1 Cherax destructor | reverse complement strand
GTCTCTGCTCTCCTGCTCCATGAGCTTTATCATACCTTGTCTTAAAACTATGTATGGTTCCTGCCTCCACTATATCTTTCTCTAGACTATTCCACTTCCTGACTACTCTGTGGCTGAAGAAATGCTTCCTAACATCCCTTTGACTCATCTGAGTCTTCAGCTTAAAGTTGTGTCCCCTTGTTTCTGTGTTCCCTCTCTGAAACATCCTGTCACTATCTACCTTGTCAATTCCCCGCAGTATTTTGTATGTCGTTATCATGTCTCCTCTGACCCTTCTTTCCTCCAGTGTTGTTAGTCCTATTTCCCTCAACCTTTCTTCATAGGACAGACCCCTGAGTTGTGGCACTAACCTTGTCGCAAACCTTTGCACTTTCTCTAGTTTCTTTACGTGCTTGACCAGGTGTGGATTCCAGGCTGGTGCTGCATATTCTAGTATGGGCCTGACGTACACGGTGTACAGTGTCTTGAACGATTCCTTGTTTAGGTAACGGAACGCTAATCTTAGGTTTGCCAGACGCCCATATGCTGCCGCAGTTATCTGGTTGATGTGTGCCTCCGGAGACGTGTGGAGAGGTGTGCCTCCGGAGTAGACAGTCATACTTGTGACTGACCTTCCTGTAGACAGTCATGCTTGTGACTGACCTTACTGTAGACAGTCATAAGTGTGACTGACCTTACTGTAGACATTCATACTTGTGACTGACCTTCCTGTAGACATTCATACTTGTGACTGCCCTTCCTGTAGACAGTTATACTTGGTACCTTCCTGTGACGTTGTACTTTCGGCTGCACCGGCTGTTCAGAACAGTCATACTTGTGACTGACCTTACTGTAGACAGTCATACTTGTGACTGACCTTACTGTAGACAGTCATACGTGTGACTGACCTTACTGTAGACAGTCATACTTGTGACTGACCTTACTGTAGACAGTCATACGTGTGACTGACCTTCCTGTAGACATTCATACTTGTGACTGCCCTTCCTGTAGACAGTTATACTTGTAAGTGACCTTCCTGTAGACAGTCATACTTGTGACTGACCCTGTAGACAGTCACACTTGTGAATGACCTTCCTGTAGACAGTCATACTTGTGAGTAACCTCCCTTTAGACAGTCATACTTGTGACTGACCTTCCTGTAGACAGTCATACTTGTGAGAAACTTCCCTGTAGACAGTCATACTTGTGACTGACCTTCCTGTAGACAGTCATGCTTGTGACTGACCTCACTGTAGACAGTCATACTTGTGAGTGACCTTCCTGTAGACAGTCATACTTCTGAGTGACCTTCCTATAGACAGTCATACTTGTGACTGACCTTCCTGTAGACAGTCATACTTGTGACTGACTTTCCTGTAGACAGTCATACCTGTGACTGACCTTCCTGTAGACAGTCATACTTCTGAGTGACCTTCCTGTAGACAGTCATGCTTGTGACTGACCTTACCGTAGACAGTCATACTTGTGACTGACCTTCCTGTAGACAGTCATACTTGTGACTGACCTTCCTGTAGACAGTCATACTTGTGACTGACCTTCCTGTAGACAGTCATACTTGTGACTGACCTTCCTGTAGACAGTCATACCTGTGACTGACCTTCCTGTAGACAGTCATACCTGTGACTGACCTTCCTGTAGACAGTCATACTTGTGACTGACCTTCCTGTAGACAGTCATACTTGTGACTGACCTTACCGTAGACGGTCATACTTGTGACTGACCTTCCTGTAGACAGTCATAGTTGTGACTGACCTTCCTATACACAGTCATACTTGTGACTGACCTTACTGTAGACAGTCATACGAGTATGAGTGACCTTACTGTAGACAGTCATACTTGTGACTGACCTTACTGTAGACAGTCATACTTGTGACTGACCTTACTGTAGACAGTCATACTTGTGACTGACCTTACTGTAGACAGTCATACGAGTATGAATAGAGAAGGTCCAAAGATAAGAACTGTATTGAACCAGGGGAGAGGAGTGGTGGTCAGTGGGGGACCTACATTTTTTGGGCCCCTGAAGCTTGAACTGTTATGGGGGCCCCTTCGCAACCTCTTCTCATACAGTAGAGCCAAATTTTTTAAGCAATGTGGACTTAAGTGGCTTCTGGGGTCCCTTCGGGATTAGGGCCTCCCCCAGGAATTAAGGGCCCCTCAGAGATTAGGGGCCCTAAAGCTTAAAGTTCATTAGTTTCATGGTAGACGCGCCCCTGGTGGTATGCAAGTATTTCTGTATTTGTTTTTTCCTCTTTCTAATCTCTTGTTTCTCCTCCAGGCCGAACAGAGCGAGGCCCTTCGGGTTTATCTGACAGAACAGCAGAAGAGACGAAGAGAGTTATTTAACAGCATATTTGACGTGAGGACACACAACGCACTGATGGCCCGGGGGGAGAGGCGCCTGACACACAAGGGTCTTCAGGGAGCCCTCATGATATCCTTCTACAGAGAGGAACCTCGCTTCAACCAGCCCCACCAACTGCTGACGCTGCTCATGGATGTTGATTCCTTAATTACCAAGTGGAGGTGTAAGTCGATGTTAGATTTATATTGTTGCAGTTACAGAGCTCATAATGGGTCCAGGGACTGTACCTCAACATTACAGAGCTCATAATGGGTCCAGGTACTGTACCTCAACATTACAGAGGTACATAATGGGTCCAGGTACTGTACCTCAACATTACAGAGGTACATAATGGGTCCAGGTACTGTACCTCAAAATTACAGAGGTACATAATGGGTCCAGGACTGTACCTCAATATTACAGAGGTACATAATGGGTCCAGGGACTGTACCTCAACATTACAGAGGTACATAATGGGTCCAAGGACTGTACCTCAACATTACAGAGACTATGAGGTTAAAGTTGAAGAGAATCGAAAACTAACCCAAAAGGATTTTTTCAGGTATACAGAAGTAAGATTAGGGACAAGATAGGCCCACTCAAAAGTTACTCAGGTCAGCTCACGTCAGTGATAAGGAAATGTGTAGAATTTTTAACACTTATTTCCTCTCAGTTTTTACACAGGAAGATACTAGCGATATTCCAGAAATAATAAATTATGTAGAACAGGACGATAGTAAACTATACACGATTAGGGTCACAAGTGACATGGTCCTTAGACAAATAGATAAATTAAAACCTAACAAATCCCCAGGCCCTGATGAACTGTATGCAAGGGTTCTAAATGAATGTAAAGAGGAGCTTAGCAAACCTATGGCTAATCTTTTCAACATATCACTGCAAACTGGCATGGTGCCAGATAAGTGGAAAATTGCAAATGTAATACCTATTTTCAAAGCAGGAGACAGGTCCTTAGCTTCGAACTATAGACCAATAAGCCTAACCTCCATAGTGGGAAAATTTATGGAATCAATAATAGCCGAGGCAATTCGCAGCCATCTTGAAAAGCATAAATTAATCAACGAATCTCAGCACGGTTTTACAAAAGGGCGTTCCTGCCTTACAAATTTAATAACTATTTTCACTAAGGTATTAATAGGTAGATCATGGTAATGTATATGATATTGTGTATATGGACTTCAGTAAGGCTTTTGATAGAGTCCCACATCAGAGACTATTGAGGAAAATTAAGGCACACGGAATAGGAGGAGAAATTTTTTAATGGATAGAGGCATGGTTGACAAATAGGCAGCAGAGAGTTTGCATAAATGGGGAGAAATCAGATTGGGGAAGTGTCACAAGCGGTGTTCCACAGGGGTCAGTATTGGGCCCTTGTTGTTCACAATCTACATAAATGACATAGAGGAGGGAATAAATAGCGACATAAGCAAGTTTGCCGATGACACCAAAATAGGCCGTCCAATTCATTCAAATGAGGACATTAGAGCACTCCAGGAAGATTTGAATAGACTGATGCAGTGGTCGGAGAAGTGGCAGATGCAGTTTAATATAGATAAATGCAAAGTTTTAAATATTGGACAGGACAATAACCATGCCACATATAAACTAAATAATGTAGATCTTAATACTACTGACTGCGAAAAGGATTTAGGAGTTCTGGTTAGCAGTAATCTAAAACCAAGACAGCAGTGCATAAGTGTTCGCAATAAAGCGAACAGAATCCTTGGCTTCATATCAAGAAGCATAAATAATAGGAGTCCTCAGGTTGTTCTTCAATTCTATATATCCTTGGTTAGGCCTCATCTAGATTATGCTGCACAGTTTTGGTCACCGTATTACATAATGGATATAAATGCTCTGGAAAACGTACAAAGGAGGATGACTAAGTTGATTCCATGTATCAGAAATCTTCCCTATGAGGATAGACTGAGGACCCTGAATCTGCACTCTCTAGAAAAGCGTAGAATTAGGGGGGATATGATTGAGGTGTATAAATGGAAAACAGGAATAAATAAAGGTGATGTAAATAGCGTGCTAAAAATATCTAGTATTGATAGGACTCGCAGCAATGGCTTTAAGTTGGATAAATTCAGATTCAGGAAGGATAGAGGAAAGCATTGGTTTGGTAATAGAGTTGTCGATGAGTGGAACAAACTCCCGAGTACAGTTATAGAGGCTAAAACGTTGTGTAGTTTTAAAAATAGGCTAGATAAATATGAGGTGGGTGCGGGTGGGTGTGAGTTGGACCTGACTAGTTTGTGCTACTAGGTCAGATGCCGTGCTCCTTCCTTAAGTGAATGTAACCTGACCTGGCTGGGTCAGGGCATTGGCTTAAGCCGATGGGAGACTTGGACCTGCCTCGCATGGGCCAGTAGGCCTGCTGCAGTGTTCCTTCTTTCTTATGTTCTTATGATCTCTCCAGCCTGCGTTCTAGGGAGTACAGGTTTAGGAACTTCAAGCGTTCCCAGTAATTGAGGTGGTTTATCGCAGTTATGCGTGCCGTGAAGGTTCTCTGCACATTTTCTAGGTCAGCAATTTCACCTGCCTTGAAAGGTGCAGTTAGTGTGCAGCAATATTCCAGCCTAGATAGAACAAGCGACCAGAAAAGTGTCAACATGGGCTTGGCATCCCTGGTTTTGAAGGTTCTCATTATCTATCCTGTCATTTTTCTAGCAGATGCGATTGCTACAGTGCTATGGTCCTTGAAGGTGAGATCCTCTGACATGATCACTCCCAGGTCTTTGACATTAGTTTTTCGCTCTATTGTGTGGTTGGAATTTGTTTTATACTCCGATGAAATTTTAATTTCCTCACGTTTTCCATATCTGAGTAATTGAAATTTCTCATCATTGAACTTCATATTGTTTTCTGCAGCCCATTTAAAGATTTGGTTTATGTCTGCTTGGAGTCTTGCAGTGTCTTCAATGGTGGACACTGTCATGCAGATTCGGGTGTCATCTGCAAAGGAAGACACTGCACTGTGGCTTATATCCCTGTCTATGTCCGATATGAGGATGAGGAACAGGATGGGAGCGAGTACTGTGCCTTGTGGAACAGAGCTTTTCACCGTAGCTGCCTCAGACTTTACTCTGTTGACTACTACTCTTTGTGTTCTACGTGTTAGGAAATTATAGATCCATCTACCAACTTTTCCTGTTATTCCTTTATCACGCATTTTGTGTGCTATTACACCATGGTCACACTTTTCAAAGGCTTTTGCAAAGTCTGTATATATAACATCTGCATTATGTTTTTCTTCTAGATCATCGAGGACCTTGTCGTAGTGGTCCAGTAGTTGGGACAGACAGGAGCGACCTACTCTAAACCCATGCTGTCCTGGGTTGTGTAATTTATGGGTATCTAGATGAATGGCGATCTTGCTTCTTAGAACCCTTTCAAAGATTTTTATGATATGGGACGTTAGCATTGGTCTGTAGTTCTTTGCTATTGCTTTACTGCCCCCTTTGTGGAGTGGGGCTATGTCTGTTGTTTTTAGTAACTGCGGGACGACCCCAGTGTCCATGCTCCCTCTCCATAGGATGTTAAAAACACGGAGTTCAATGAGTCTGTGCATGGGCATGTCATTTATCGCATTTTCGAAGTCATTTGGCGTCAGGGTAATGTCAGATAGGCTTGCGTCTATCAAGTTCTGTAGCACTCTCATAAAAAATTCATTTAGGTCTTTGACTTTCAGTCTGGTTAGCGGCTCGCTAAAAACTGAGTCATACTGGGACTTTAGTAGCTCACTCATTTCTTTGCTGTCATCTGTGTAGGACCCATCCCGTTTAAGTAGGGGCCCAATACTGGATCTTGTTCTCGACTTTTATTTGGCATAAGAAAATAAATACTTTGGATTTCTTTCAATTTTATTTATGGCTTTTAGTTCTTCCCGCGTTTCTTGATTCCTGTAAGATTCCTTTAGTTTTAGTTCGATGTTTGCTATTTCTCTGACCAGTGTCTCCCTACGTATTTCAGATATATTGGCCTCTTGTGGCCGCTCTGTTATTCTTTGCCTTCGCCTGTATAGGGAGCGCCTCTCCCTTTCTAGTTTACATCTTCTCCTCCTTTTCCTTAAGGGAATTTGCCTTGAGGAAACCTCAAGTGCCACAGAGTTAATTTGTTCTAGACATAGGTTAGGATCCGTGATGCTCAGGCTATCTTCCCAGTTTATATAATTTAGGACTTGGTTTATTTGGTCCCACCTTATGTTTTTGTTATTGAAGTTGAATTTGGAGAAGGCTCCCTCGCGACTGATCACATTTTGTCGGTCTGCCCCCCCCCCCGCATACATGTCTGGACCTCTATTATGTTGTGATCTGAGTATATTGTTTTTGATATGATGACATTTCGTATCAGATCATCATTGTTAGTGAAGATGAGGTCCAGTGTATTCTCCAATCGTGTAGGCTCTATTATTTGCTGGTTTAAGGTGAATTTGGTGCAGAGATTTAAAAGCTCGTGTGTGTGCGAGTTTTCATCTGAGCTGCCTCCTGGTGTTATCTCTGCTACCACATTATTTGCAATATTCCTCCATTTTAGGTGCAATATATAAACACGTTTCTCTTAATTACACTTTGAAGACTGGAGTTTCCATATCAGCTATTGATTCTTATCCCTATCACAGATGGGCGTCGAGAGGATGCTGCCAAACTGGTAACAGACGCAGGAGGAGATCAAGGGGATGAAGCCGAACGGTCGTCAGACGTAGGGGAACGCCAGGGTGAAGGAGCCGACCTGACGTCAGAAGCTGAAGGACGCCGAAGGGATGGAGTCAAACGGATGTCAGAACATGATAAAAGTCGAGGAGGTGGAGGAGAAAGGATGTCAGGTGATAAGGAGGGACGTCAAGACCACCGCTCCAACGAGTACAGGAGGGAGAAACGGCACGATAAACAGGAGAACGTGAAACACAGAGAGCAAAAAGAAGACCAGAACGGGAGAAACGGGAAAACGCTGAATAAGAAGAATAACGAGAAGAGGAAAGACAGAAAGGAGAAGAGTGAAGTGCGTAATAAGAAAGGGAAAAATAATGCAGATAATTACAAGGTAAAGCGAGGGAGGGAGACCAGGAATAGGGAAGAACAGGTAGATGATATGAGGGTAGAGGAAGGAAGGGGTAAGAAGTACAAGAGGAGTATTAAAGGTGAGAAAAAAGAGAGAGAGAAGAGAAAGAAAAATAATGATGAAAATAAGAGGATGGAAGAGCGCAATGACTATGATGAACATAAAAACAAAGACAAAATAAGGAATAATGAGCATAAACGTAAAGAGAGAGACAGCCAAAACAACAAGGAGAAGAAGACTGCTAAAACGCACAAAGATAAAAACAATAAGAGGAAAAGTGATAGAAATAAGGAAACCGAAGGCGGCAAAATAAATTCATATAAAGAAGTGGACAAACACAGCAAAGATAATGATCAATATCAAAGGAACAAGAGAGATGTAGAAAGAGACACGAAAGCGGACAAAATAAATGAAAGCACAAAGAATAAAGATACTGTGAAGAACAAGAACCCAAGTACCGACACTCACACAACAATAACAGAAAGCGAGTCAGACAACATTCAAGGGGTAACTGAGGAAACCAGTCATGAAGACCTAGCTCATGTCGCAACCCAAAAACATGATATCAGTCTTGGAAAATCAGTAACCGAGGAGACAACAGCGACAGAGGACATGACACTGAAGCACATACCAACGAAACCACACGGAAGTGTGGAAAGTAACGCAGTTGGTGATGGCGGCGTCGATGATGGAGGTAATGACCCTGAAACTGTCGTAGAATTTGACTCGTCAGAACTACTGGGAGGAGAGACGATAGTAGACACTGTGGCGGAGAGCAAGGACGAGGAAGAATTACGATCCAGGGAAGCGCAGGGTCAAGATGGCATTGAACAGGAGCTGGGAATATTGGCAAGTGTAGAAAAAGACAAAGAAATTGGAGGAGAAAAAGTGAATACGAAAGTTGGAGGTAAGAAGGAAGATGAAGAAATATCTGGAGATAAACAAGACGGAGGAAGAAGAGAGGAAGGACTGAGCACTAATGAGGGGAATTCTGTGCCACAAGCGATACCAGGAGTCTCGGAGACACACCTGGGCACCAGTATCACTGACGGTGCCGCCCAGGAGGCCGACCAGGATGGTGCCACAGAGGACGGCAAGGCTCCAGGACGAGATGAACGACAGTAGTGAATTAAGTTATCTTATGTATAACAGAGAAATAATAACTGATTGTCATTAACTTTAAAACTTGTACAATCCGTTAGAAAAAGAATAAAATAAACTGAGTAAGTCTTCTTATTTAGGAACACTGTGCCTTATGTAAATAACTCAACTACTGTAACTTGCTTAAATTACAGTAAATTATTCAAGAAATATAACTCGTTTAGTCAACAGAGCACCTTTGTCATTCTTTAAACCCGTGTACCTCTGTACCATTAAGTATCGTTCAGTGTAATGTTCATGTGACTGTATTCATCGTTGGGGAAAAGTCTTAATGTTGTTATTGAATCAAGTTGAGCATTGTAGACGCCAGCTTCTGGCCAGACGATGAAACCTTATTTAATAATGTGACATATATTGCCAGTACAGTACTTACTTATTCAGTGTTTAATAGTGTTAACTCTGCCATATTTGTAACAAGGTTAATATAGGTTGAGTTTCGGCTCCTGGAATTAGCAAAAAGAATTCCAAGCAGCACTTGTGTTTTTTTTTTCTTACGGTGATGGTCAGATTTCAATATATAATAATTTATCGCTTTTTATTGTCAAGCACTATAAAGATGCTAATTTATATTTTATGATTTGTTTCACGTGTAAACTGAAAAAATGAATTGTATGTCAGACTTCACTGTTTCTTTTTTAATTGTGAAAGTCAGGAATGAAGGAGCGACAAGAATTAAACACAAGTTACGTCACCACGAGGAATCTTGGTAAATGTTTTATTGAAATATTGAAAAAAAAACATTGATTTTTTTGCTAACTAATTCAGAAAATACGAACATTTTCAGAGGTATATATTATTAGAGCAGACGGAAACACACACACACACACACACACACACACACACACACACACACACACACACACACACACACACACACACAACATAGCTTTAAGAAGAGGTATGATAAAACTCATGGAGCGGGAAGAGTGACCGGGTAGCGGCCAGTTGAAGAGGCGGGGCCAGAGTGAGCCTCAGGTATGGATTCTTAATTCCGGACCTGTGAGCTCCATTATCAACAGTAATCTTCCTTCCCTTTCTGACCATACTTCCACCTAGTAAAAGTCAGTACCTGATCAACCGGGCTGTGGTTTGTACGTCAGTTTGCGTGCGGCCAGCAGTAACAGCCTGGTTGATCAGACCCTGATCCACCAGGCTGTGAATCGACCCCTGCAACCATAACTAGGTGAGTACACACACGCACGCAGTGAAGAGGCGGGGGCAGGAGCTAAGTCTCGACCCTTGCAACCACAATTAGGTGAACATGGTGCGTGCGTGTCGACATGTGTCTGGGACAGAGTGGCTGGCGCACACGCACGCACACGCACATACACACACACAGACATAGGACTAACAACACTGGAGGAAAGAAGGGTCAGAGGAGACATGATAACGACATACAAAATACTGCGGGGAATTGACAAGGTAGATAATGACAGGATGTTTCAGAGAGGGAACACAGAAACAAGGGGACACAACTGGAAGCTGAAGACTCAGATGAGTCAAAGGGATGTCAGGAAGCATTTCTTCAGCCACAGAGTAGTCAGGAAGTGGAATAGTCTAGAGAAAGATATAGTGGAGGCAGGAACCATACATAGTTTTAAGACAAGGTATGATAAAGCTCATGGAGCAGGGAGAGCAGAGACCCAGTAGCAGACAACGAAGAGGCGGGGCCAGGAGCTGAGTCTCGACCCCTGCAACCACAATTAGGTGAGTACTCGACCCCTGGAACCACAACTAGGTGAGTACACACACACACAACTGACACACACACACAACTGACACACACACACAACTGACACACACACACACACACAACTGACACACACACACACAACTGACACACACACACACACACACACACACACACACACACACACGCCCCGATGGCATGATGGCTAGCGCTCTTGCTTCACGCACGGAGGGCCCGGGTTCAATTCCCGGCGGGGCCGAAACATTTCGAAGTGTTTCGTTACACACACACACACACACATACAACAGGCCTAGTGTCTAATCGACATGTGCCTAGGACAAAATGGTAACTAACACACACACACACACACAATGATGGGGTAAAGTGGACTCTGGCTGGAACATGGAAGGGGAGGTACCACTCAAGATGATTGAGATCCTTCACGTGATATCGCTAGACAGTTGTGACATTTACCAATATAAATGGAAATATAATATATGGAGAGAGTCCACTGTTGAATAAGAGCTGCTCAGAGGCCAAAGGATGCAGCGAAAGGGCACCGAGGAACTACAAGAACACTGTACACAACCCTAAGTAGTGGGCCTGGACAGTCACCGAAGTGCATCGTCACTATTGAGGATTTAGTGGGCTTAAGAAGTCACTGAAGTGGGTTGTTACCAGGAGGGGGAAGTGGGTCTGGACCGTTACTGAAGTGGGTCGTCATTAGTGTGGTGTGAGCCTGGGAATCACCGGAAGGGGAAGCGAGGTGTTACTGGTGGTTACATTCCTGACCCTGGTATGTCCCTCTCAGTCTGTCCAGGGGTACTCCTACCCTCTCCAGCTCCTTCTGACAGTTGGCGATCTGAAAGACGGGGAAATTGAAAAACATTTCCATGTTTACTTGTTGTTCTTCACAAACAACCAGATAATTATATCTTAGATACACGAAAGATTGCAAACTGGCCCACAGTTTCGAAACTCATTGTCTATCTCAAACTTATCAACAATGAAGATCAGATATACGATACAGAGAAGGCTTTCTTTGGGACAACATTTTTTTCCCTGGGTAGAGCTTTAATAAGTCATGATAAAGCTCTACATAGGGCGGAACTTTGTGCCAAGAAAAGCTTGTTCTGCAACAGGTGTCTTTTCCTCACTATTGGATCAATCTCGTGTGCATCTGAGCTTTTATTCCCTCTTAAGTATATGATATAACTTTATCTAATTTTCCAAAGGTTTCATTCGTCGTAATTACTGGAATTTAGTATTATATTGATGGGGAGCCCTCAACACCTAAGTATCATAAAAGTCGTTGGAAGAGGGAGGGGGTAATTTCTCTTCCTTTGGATTAGGAAACCTCTGTCATCAGGACACAACACTTAAAGGGTCGTTAAAGAGAAAGAAATCCTTGAGCTCATTGCAGATACCTTGAAGAGGAAGAAGAATTGCAACAATTGTAAAATGTCAATGGCAGGCACTGACCTTTTGCTTATCCAAGGAGGAGGTTCTGGAGAGAATCCAGGCGAAGATTGCCTTGTGTGTTCCCTGGAAGTTGTAGCAGGTGAAGAGGCAGCAGTAAGTGGTATAGTCGGTGTTGAGAACCATCATCTCCGCGTCGAAAGCTGCAAAAACGAGGTAGTTGGTAAGTGACTTGGTTAGATGACATGGTTAGGTGACGTGGGTAGGAGATGTGGCTAGTAAGTTCTTTTATGAGGGAAACGGACATAAATGCATTTAGGATACCTTTATTAAAGACGTTTCGGTTCTTGAACCTTGATCATTTCGTATACAAATTTCAAATACGTTGTATGTCAAGTGATCATCGTCAAATGACCGAAACATCTTCAAAAAGGTTCTCCTAAGGGAATACATTAATTTACATTAATTTGTAGTCATTTACCTTCCTATTACAAATAGTTACGTGTTATAAATATTTTGAAACTGTATCATAAGTGTGACATCCGCAAAGCATAACAATGTTATCAGAAGATGTTTAACAGTGTCACTGCAGACGCTGCCTCTCACTACCATGGATGGCTGGGATGATTTACAGACCATCCACCACAGATTAGTAATAAAGTCTGAACGTTTCGACTCGCTTAGAACCAACCGAAACGTTGCTCAATTTCTATTTTCAGTTTGGTAGTTAGTTGGAAATAATTGAAACATTGGCAGACCACAAATATCTCTCGTTTACATATCTGTATCTCTCTCGATCTTTCACACATACACACATACGCACGCACGCACGCACGCACGCACGCACACACACACACACAACTACACACAACCTACTGGAGTTCTACGACAGAGGGAAAATTCCTAGGAATCCACCTTGACAGTAGCCTTAAATTCCAAACACATATACAACAAATTTCCAAGAAAATCTCGAAGACAGTAGGCATATTATCAAAGATACGCTATTATGTACCTCAATCAGCTCTCCTTGCACTATATCATTCACTTATCTACCCGTATCTCACCTATGGAATCTGTGCATGGGGATCAACAACGTTAAATCACCTTAGACCACTCATAACACAACAAAAGGCCGCAGTCAGAATGATAACAAATTCCCACTCTAGACAGCATACTCCACCAATATTCGAAAGTCTCAAACTACTCACCGTAAAGAACATTCATACTTACTCTTGTGCCTACTACATATATAAAACTTTACACTCTAATATAAACCCTCTGCTCAAAACTCTCCTCACCAACTTTAATAGGACCCATGACCACAACACACGACACAGATCACTTTTTGATATACCCCGTGTTCATATCAACCTATGTAAAAATTCTATGCACATAAAGGGCCCCAGAATCTGGAATTCATTACCAGTAAATATTATGATAATCTTGTCTGAAAATCAATTTAAGACTCAACTCAAAAACCACCTACTCACCCAAACCTAAATGATCATGCTATAAACTACCTTGTAAAATGCTCATTGTTACTTTCCTATACGATAATCTCAATTTTTAATAATATGTTACTATTATGTTACCCCCTACTCATATTATAAGTTAATGTCAAAAATGCTCAATGTTATTTTCCTTAAGATAATCTCAATTCCATATTATCATTCAAGAATCTTAACACCTGTAACAATCTAAGATCTAATATCATTATATAATAATTTAAACAGTAAAATTTCATCATATTGTAATTTTGAAAATAATTTTTAACTAGAATAAACTCAATAAATTTCTCTAATATTAAGTACATAGTTTTTAAGGACTAGAATAAGCTGCCCCTAATGCCATGGCATGTCAGTGGCTCTCCTTGCACTCAATTTACATTGTAACTTCCGATACCCATGTAACCTGCAATGAAATAAAATTTGTTTGTTTGTTTGTTTGTTTGTTTGAGTGACAGTAGTAAGACAAGAGAGAGAGAGGGGTGGGTAGATTGCATATTCTTGGACTGTAAGAAGGCGTTTGACACAGTTCCACACAAGAGATTAGTGCAGAAGCTGGAGGACCAGGTAGGGATAACAGGGAAGGCACTACAATGGATCAGGAAATACCTGTCAGGAAGACAGCAGCGAGTCATGGTACGTGGCGAGGTGTCAGAGTGGGCGCCCGTGACGAGTGGGGTTCCACAGGGGTCAGTCCTGGGACCAGTGCTGTTTCTGGTAGTATTTGTGAACGACATGATGGAAGGAATAGACTCCGAAGTGTCCCTGTTTGCAGATGATGTGAAGTTGATGTGAAGAATTCAATCGGACGAGGATCAGGCAGAACTACAAAGGGATCTGGACAGGCTGCAAGCCTGGTCCAGCAATTGGCTCCTGGAGTTCAACCCCACCAAGGGCAAAGTCATGAAGCTTGGGGAAGGACAAAGAAGACCACAGACGGAGTACAGTCTAGGGGGCCAGAGACTACAAACCTCAAGCAAGGAAAAAGACCTTGGGGTGAGTATAACACCAGGTACATCTCCTGAGGCGCACATCAACCAAATAACTGCTGCAGCATATGGGCGCCTAGCAAACCTAAGAACAGCATTCCGATATCTTAATAAAGAATCGTTCAGGACCCTGTACACTGTGTACGTTAGGCCCATACTGGAGTATGCAGCACCAGTTTGGAACTCACACCTAGCCAAGCACGTGAAGAAGCTAGAGAAAGTGCAAAGGTTTGCAACAAGACTAGTCCCAGAGCTAAGGGGTATGTCCTACGAGGAGAGGTTAAGGAAAATCGACCTGACGACACTGGAGGACAGGAGAGATAGGGGGGCATGATAACGACATATAAGATACTGAGAGGAATTGACAAGGTGGACAAAGACAGAATGTTCCAGAGATGGGACACAGCAACACGGGGACACAGTTGGAAGTTGAAGACTCAGATGAATCACAGAGATGTTAGGAAGTATTTCTTCAGTCATAGAGTTGTCAGGAAGTTGAATAGTTTGGGAAGCGATGTAGTGGAGGCAGGTTCCATACATAGCATTAAAAAGAGGTATGATAAAGCTCATGGCGCAGGGAGAGTGACCCAGTAGCGGCCAGTGAAGAGGCGGGGCCAGAAGCAGTGAATCGACCCCTGCAACCACAACTAGGTGAGTACACACACACACAACTACACACACACACACACACACACACACACACACACACACACACACACACACACACACACACACACACACACACACACACACACGTAACAGGAACACGTAACAGGAAAGGCACTGCAATGGATCAGAGAATATTTGACAGGGAGGCAACAACGAGTCATGGTACGTGACGAGGTGTCAGAGTGGGCACCTGTGACGAGTGGAGTTCCACAAGGGTCAGTCCTAGGACCTGTACTGTTTTTGGTATATGTGAATGACCTAACGGAAGGGATAGACTCAGAAGTGTCCCTGTTTGCAGATGATGTGAAGTTAATAAGAAGAATCAAATCAGTCGAGGATCAGGCAGGACTACAAAGAGACCTGGACAGGCTGCAAGCCTGGTCCAGTAACTGGCTCCTTGAATTTAACCCTGCCAAATGTAAAGTCATGAATATCGGGGAAGGGCAAAGAAGACCGCAGACAGAGTATAGTCTAGGTGGCCAAAGACTGCAAACCTCACTCAAAGAAAAAGATCTTGGGGTGAGTATAATACCGAGCACATCTCCTGAGGCACACATCAATCAGATAACTGCTGCAGCATACGGGCGGCTGGCAAACCTAAGAATAGCGTTCCAATACCTCACTAAGGAATCATTCAAGACTCTGTACACCATATACGTCAGGCCCATACTGGAGTATGCAGCACCAGTTTGGAACCCACACCTGGTCAAGCACGTCAAGAAATTAGAGAAAGTGCAAAGGTTTGCAACAAGACTAGTCCCAGATTTAAGGGGATTGTCCTACGAAGAAAGGTTAAGGGAAATCGGACTGACGACACTAGAGGACAGGAGGGTTAGGGGAGACATGATAACGACATATAAAATACTGCGAGGAATAGATAAGGTGGACAGAGACAAAATGTTCCAGAGAGGGGACACAGAAACAAGGGGTCACAATTGGAAGTTGAAGACTCCTATGAGTCAAAGGGATGTTAGGAAGTATTTCTTCAGTCATAGAGTTGTCAGGAAGTGGAATAGCCTAGAAAGCGACATAGTGGAGGCAGGAACCATACATAGTTTTAAGACGAGGTTTGATAAAGCTCATGGAGCAGGGAGAGAGAGGACCTAGTAGCAATCAGTGAAGAGGCGGGGCCAGGAGCTATGACTCGACCCCTGCAACCACAAATAGGTGAGTGCACACACACACACACACACTAGCAAACTAGCAAATTTTTTCTTTTTGGAATTACAACTAGCAAATTTCTAGCACAATATTAGGCTAATATTCCTAACTTTCTGAAGTATTCCAAAAATGCCGGAAGTTCTCACAACAAGTGGATGTAACAGCTGAAACCTGACACGATGGTCACTCTCTGACCCTCCCATACCCTCCCATACACCCTCTCCCTACCTCTCTCCCTCCCTTTCTCCCCCATACACACACCCTCCCTCTCTATCTCTCTTTCCCCCTCTCTCTCCCCCCACTATACCCACTCCCCCTCTATACCCTCTCTCCCTCTTCCTTCACCTCTCTCTCACACTCGCCCCCTCTATCTCTTTCTCTCCCTCTATCTCTTTTCTGGGCTTGCCTTAGCCTAGCTTAATATCACTAATCGTTATAGAATTAGTACCAGCAAAATTCTAGCATAATATTAGGAGAGTAGTCCATACCTCCCTCTCCCCCCTATCTCCCTCCCTTTCTCCCTTACACACAAACCCTCCCTCTCTCTCTCTCCCTCCCCCTCTCTATACCTCCTTCTCCCCCTCTATCTCCCCTCTATATACCTCCCTCTCCCCCCCTATCTCCCCCTCCCTCTCCCTACCTCTCTCTCTCACTCCCCCTCTCCCTCCCACTTCCTCTATATCTCTATCTCCCTCCCTCCCTCTCTCTCCCTCTACCTATCTCTCTCTCTATCTCTCTACCTCTCTCTCCCCCTCTCCCTCTCTATCCCTCTATCCACCCTCTTCCACACTACCTCTAAGCCATCTCTCTCCCCCTCATCCCCTTCCCTATCCTTTCTCCTTCCTTTCTCCTTTCTCCCTCACCCCCTTCCCTATCCCTCTGCTTTCTCCCTTCTTCTGATACTCTCAATACATCCACAAGGGCACACCGTGGGAATATGGGCAGCTCAGGGAGAGGGGTGTCAACAAGGAGGATGATGGCCGATCCGGGAAGGCCACAGTGGGAGGAGGAATTCCCCAAAAGGGAAAAGGAATGGGAGAGGAAGATATTGGTGATCACTGAGGAGGAAGTCAAAAAAAAAGAAAAGGAATGGGAGAGGAAGATATTGGTGATCAGCGAGGGAATGGAGAAGAGGATAGCTGAGGAGAGTAGAAAATGGGAAATGCAAGTCAAAAAAGCAGAAGCCAAGATCTGGATCTTAGAAGTGAAGCTGCAGGGAATGCCACAGAATAGAGACAAAAGTACCTGGCCAGAAACGGCGCTCGGAGCCTGTGCACCAGACACAGCCAAAGGGAATGAGGAGAAAAATGGAGAACCCTTGTATGCACAGGCACTGGCAGACACAAGTGGGGCCCGAAGCAAGACGAGCGGGTTACTAAAAACACGCGAGAGGGACATAGATGAAGCAGACAGGGACAAGAAGAGCACCACAGTTACAACAAATGAGAGCACAGTAACAACACATGAGAGGGTAGACAAAGCAGCAGAAGCACTAAACGCAGAGACCCCAACAACACACTGCAGCCGACAGGGACGTATGAGCAGGCCGGTCACACAAAGGAACACGGGGGATACAACCATGACAGCACCGGGAGAGGCTAATGCATCTCTGATGAGGCAATGGTAGACACAGTGGGAGGAGGAAAGGGAGAAGTCGATCTTTATCTATGGCCTGAAGGAAGTCGAAGGGGACACCCACGACAGAAGAAAACAGGAGGAGAAAGAAAGGATCGAAGGTATTATGCTAGCAATAGGTGGAGACACGTCCCAAGTGACAAATTTTCAGAGAATCGGGTGGTACACAAGGAGAAGAAATCGACCTCTCAAGGTAATCTTCAAAGCAGAATCAGCCCGCACCACGATCCTGCAAGAGAAAGCACGGCTGAGGACGAATCAGGAGTACCGGAATGTATACCTAGATCGGGACAGAACGCAGGAAGAAAGGGAGGCCCAGAAGGAGCAGATAAGAAGGCGAAGAGAGGAGAGAGAGGAGACAGCGAGATACGGAGGACACCGAGCCCAAGCAGGACAAACACACACACTGGAAGTACCCATGGTGGGCCTCAAATCACAAAAACCCACGACAACCATACACTTTAACACCACACACACTCATCAGTCCCCCTGTCCCCACCCCAGCAACCCAAAACCCACCATCACAGCTACCCCCACCCCACCACAAACTCCACCCCACCAACCCATACCCCAACCATACAATCCCCCCCACCCATGCTGCAACCCCCTATGGGCACCCCACCCACACCCCAACTCACCAAGATCTCCCCAGGGACACAGTATTGGAAACAAGGTTGAAGGTTTGGTACACAAACGCGGATGGAATTACGAATAAGTATGACGAGTGGAATGAAAGAATAGGTGAGGTGTCCCCAGACATCATAGCTGTCACAGAAACTAAACTAAATGAGACAGTATCAGATGCAATCTTCCCACAGGGATATCAGATCCTGAGGAAAGATAGAAGGAGCAGGGGAGGAGGAGGGGTCGCACTGCTTGTAAGGAACCGCTGGAGATTCGAGGAAATGGAAGGAATGGAGGTGTGTAGAGAAAGGGACTTCATAGTAGGTACCATCCAGTCTGGGGAGCACAAGATAATCATTGCAGTGATGTATAACCCACCACAGAACTGCAGGAGGCCAGGTGAGGAATATGATGAGAACAACAGAGCGATGGTGGACACTCTGGCGGAGGTGGCAAGAAAAGCGCACATGAGCAGAGCGAAGCTACTGGTCATGGGCGATTTCAACCACAGGGAGATCGACTGGGAGAACCAAGAACCACGTGAGGGTTGTGTAACAAACCTCCTAGAGTTCTATGATAAAGTAACAGAGGAAAGGCAAGAGAGAGAAGGGTGGGTTGATTGCATTTTCCTGGACTGCAGGAAGGCCTTCGACACAGTTCCTCACATGAGATTAGTAAAGAAGTTGGAAGAACAAGCATGTATAACAGGAAGGGCACTGGAATGGATCAGGGAATACCTCACAGGGAGGCAACAACGGGTCATGGTGCGTGATGAGGTATCACAGTGGGCGCCTGTGACGAGCGGCGTACCGCAGGGGTCAGTCCTAGGACCAGTGTTATTCTTGGTATATGTAAATGACATGACGGATGGGATAGACTCAGAAGTGTCTCTGTTCGCAGATGTGTGAAATTAATGAGGAGAATCACATCGGAGGAGGACCAAGCAGGACTTCAAACAGACCTGGACAAGCTTGACATCTGGTCTAGCAACTGGCTTCTCGAATTCAATCCCACCAAATGCAAAGTCATGAAGATCGGAGAAGGGCAAAGAAGACCGCTGACAGAGTACAGGCTAGGCGGACAAAGGCTACAAACCTCGGCAAAGGAGAAAGACCTTGGGGTGAGTAAACCGCCAAGCACGTCTCCATAGGCACACATCAACCAGATAACTGCGGCAGCATATGGGCGACTGGCAAACCTAAGATTAGCGTTCCGTTACCTTAACAAGGAATCGTTCAAGACACTGTACACCGTGTACGTCAGGCCCATACTAGAATATGCAGCACCAGTCTGGAACCCACACCTGGTCAAGCACGTAAAGAAACTAGAGAAAGTGCAAAGGTTTGCGACTAGGTTAGTTCCACAACTCAGGGGTCTGTCCTATGAAGAAAGGTTGAGGGAAATAGGACTAACAACACTGGAGGAAAGAAGGGTCAGAGGAGACATGATAACGACATACAAAATACTGCGGGGAATCGACAAGGTAGACAGTGACAGGATGTTCCAGAGAGGGAACACAGAAACAAGGGGACACAACTGGAAGCTGAAGACTCAGATGAGTCAAAGGGATGTTAGGAAGCATTTCTTCAGCCACAGAGTAGTCAGGAAGTGGAATAGTCTAGAGAAAGATATAGTGGAGGCAGGAACCATACACAGTTTTAAGACGAGGTATGATAAAGCTCATGGAGCAGGGAGAGCAGTGACCCAGTAGCGGACAGAGAAGAGGCGGGGCCAGGAGCTGAGTATCGACCCCTGCAACCACAATTAGGTGAGTACACACACACACACAACTACACACACACAGCACCAGTTTGGAACCCACACCTAGCCAAGCACGTGAAGAAGCTAGAGAAAGTGCAAAGGTTTGCAACAAGACTAGTCCCGGAGCTAAGGGGTATGTCTTACGAGGAGAAGTTAAGGGAAATCGACCTGACGACACTGGAGGACAGGAGAGACAGGGGGGACATGATAACAACATATAAGATACTGAGAGGAATTGACAAGGTGGACAAAGACAGAATGTTCCAGAGATGGGACACAACAACAAGGGGACACAGTTGGAAGTTGAAGACTCAGATGAATCACAGAGATGTTAGGAAGTATTTCTTCAGTCATAGAGTGGTCCGGAAGTGGAATAGTTTAGGAAGTGATGTAGTGGAGGCAGGCTCCATACATAGCTTTAAGAAGAGGTATGATAAAGCTCATGGCGCAGGGAGAGTGACCCAGTAGAGGCCAGTGAAGAGGCGGGGCCAGGAGCTATGAATCGACCCCTGCAACCACAACTAGGTGAGTACAACAACTAGGTGAGTACAACAACTAGGTGAGTACAACAACTAGGTGAGTACACACACAACTAAACACACACACAACTACACACACACACAACTAAACACACACACAACTACACACACACACAACTAAACACACACACACAACTAAACACACATACAACTACACACACACACAACTACACACACGACATGTGCCTAGGACAAAATGGTAACTAACAGTTTCTCATTCTATCTTTTTCTCTCTCTTTCTTACTTCTGACTCGTGTTGAGAACTTAGCAATGCCTGGAGTGGTCACTGTGAGGTTGATACTCTGGTTGACAGATGCTCCATCTCTGCCTATACCAGTTGAGTTGACCTCGTACCCGGAACCTGAAAAATTATTGTTATTATTATTATTATTATTATTATTATTATTATTATTATTAAATGCTAAGTATATTAGAGTTTGATCCATAGAAGGAGAAGGGTAACTCCAATTCCTTGAATCAAGGCAACCCCTTCAAGGGAGAACCAGACATAAGGTCTTATGTGTTTTTGTTGTTAAGTACTGTACTTATCTGTGATGTTACTGTATCCTGGCAGTCACTGTACCTTCCTGTCAGAGCACTGTATCCTGGCAGTCAATATCCTCCTGTCATGGAACTGTATCCTGGCAGTCACTGTACCTTCATGTCATAGTACTGTATCCTGGCAGTCACTATACCTTCCTTTCATAGTACTGTATGCTGGCAGTCACTGTACCTTCCTTTCATAGCACTGTATCCTGGCAATCACTGTACCTTCCTGTCATAGTACTGTATCCTGGCAGTCACTGTACCTTCCTGTCATAGTACTGTATCCTGGCAGTCACTGTACCTTCCTGTCATAGCACTGTATCCTGGCAGTCATTGTACCTTCCTATCATAATACTGTATCCTGGCAGTCACTGTACCTTCCTGTCATAGTACTGTATCCTGGCAGTCACTGTACCTTCCTATCATAATACTGTATCCTGGCAGTCACTGTACCTCCCTGTCATAGCACTGTATCCTGGCAGTCACTGTACCTTCCTGTCATAGCACTGTATCCTAACAGTCACTGTACCCTCCTGTCATAGTAGTGCATCTTGGCATGTATTCTTAGTATGTTTTTCCCAGTCAAGACTCGGAGGATATTCATGAATATTTTACTTAGATTACTGAGGAAGGTTCCTAGATTCACATTACTCTATAATTATTTACGCTTTTTCAGATTTTAGACAATTTTTTTATTTAGTATTTCTTAGCGACAGAAAATATTAGTCAATTATTGTTTACATGACTCAGATTTAGAAAGTAACATTATTTACGTCATTTGAATCTGTTTGTTTGCACTGAGTGGACACTGTCGTCAGTATACAGTCAGAGTTTATAGTTGGTTTTAGTGAGGACATTATGTATAGGAAAAGAATA
>WNWK01014260.1:0-25000 GCA_009830355.1 Cherax destructor | reverse complement strand
AAAAATTGATATCACATTGGAGAGAGGGATTATGGAAGAAGTAAATGTTTTCAGATATTTGGGAGTTAACTTGTCAGCGGATGGGTTTATGAAGGATGAGGTTAACCATAGAATTGATGAAGAAAAAAAGGTGAGTGGTGCGTTGAGGTATCTGTGGAGACAAAAAACTTTATCCATGGAGGCAAAGAAGGGAATGTACGTGAGTATATTGGTACCAACACTCTTAAAAGGGTGTGAAGCTTGGGTTGTAAATGCTGCAGCGAGGAGGCGGTTAGAGGCAGTGGAGATGTCCTGTCTAAGGGCAATGTGTGGTGTAAATATTATGCAGAGAATTCGTAGTGTGGAAATTAGGAGGAAGTGTGGAGTTACTAAAATTATTATTAGAGGGGCTGTTGAGATTGTTTGGTTATTTAGAGAGAATGGAACAAAGTAGAATGACTTGGAGAGCGTATAGATCTGTAGGGCAAGGAAGGCGTGGTAGGGGTGTGCCCCGAAAAGGTTGGAGGGAGTGGGTAAAGGAGGTTTTGTGGGCGAGGGGCTTGGACTTCCAGCAAGCGTGTGTGAGTGTGTTAGATAGGAGTGAATGGAGACGAATAGTTTTTGGACCTGACGAGCTGTTGGAGTGTGAGCAGGGTAATATTTAGTGAAGGGATTCAGGGAAACCGGTTAGCCGGATTTGAGTCCTGGAAATGGGAAGTACAATGCCTGCATTTTAAAGGAGGGGTTTGGGATATTGGCAATTTGAAGGGACATCTAAACTGTTGTATCTGGGCTCCTCTTCAAAGACAGTGATTATGTATGAGTGAGGTGAAAGTGATGAATGATGAAAGTTTTTTCTTTCTTATCGGGTCACCCTGCCTTGGTGGGAGACGGCCGACGTGTTAAAAAAATAAGAAAAAAAGAAACAACAATGACACTCAGCAGTTGTATAATTATCGCTGTTATGACACTTTTTCTGATGTGTGTAACCAGTATTCTTGCATCAGTATTTTTTTTTTTTTGAGAGTAGAGGAGGAGCTCCAGGAACTGGAAGTCCTTCATCTGAGCGTCGACAAGTTGGTCAGGTTAGGCAAGAAAGAAGAAAACTTTATCTTGGTACACTGTGTGAACCGCACGGTTTTAATGGTCGTCTTGTAAGCAAAGAGAGAGAGAATTATTATTATAATCAAGGGGGAAGCGCGAAACCCGTAGGATTATATAGCGCCTGTGGGGGCATGTGGAAAGTATTCAGGTCTAATTCAGGGAACTGGAGCACAGATCTAATTTCCTAAATCAAGAGCCCCTCATCAGCATCAAGGAACCTTCCTTGAGGGGAGAGAGAGATACGTACGTGGGAAAGACAGATAGTAGGAGACTTTGTGGTATACCCGGAGTATACCTGGAGGGTGTTTCGGAGGTTGACGCCCCCGTGGCCCGGTCCACTGCTAGGCCTCTTCGTGGATCAGGGCTTGATAAACCTGACTGCTACTGCTGGCCGCACGCAAACCGAAGTATGAACCACAGTCCAGTTTCCTCTTGAAGACAGCCAGGAGTCTATTGGTAATTTCCATTATGTATCCTGGGAGGCAGTTAAACAGTCTTGGGGCCCTGACACTTGTTGTGTTGTCTTTTAGCGTACTCATGGCGGCCCTTCTTTTCATTTTGAGGATGTTGCACCGCCTGCAGAATCTTTTGCTTTCGTAGGGAGTGATTTCTATGTGCAGATTTGGGGCTAGTCCCTCTAAGATTTTCCAAGTGTATATTATCATGTATTTTTCTCGCCTGCATTACAAGGGGTACAGGTCAAGAGACTTCAACCGTTCCCAGTAATTTAGGTGCTTTATTGTACTTATATTTGTATTAAAAGTTGTCTATATATTCTCCAGGTCTGCAATTTCTCCTGCCTTGAAGTGGGCCGTTAAGGTATAGCAATATTCCAGCCTAGAGAGAACAAGCGATTAGAAGAGAATCATCATTGTTTTGGCATCACTAGTTTTGAAGGTTCTCATTATCCATCCTATTATTTTCCTAGCAGATGTGGTAGATACATTGTTGTGATCTTTGAAAGTGAGTTCTCTGACATTATCACTCCCAGGTCCTTCACATTAATTTTTCGCTCTATCGTGGGCTTGGAATTTGTTTTATACTTCGATCCAGTTTTTATTTCCTCTAGTTTTTCCATAGCGGAGTAATTGAAATTTGTCTTCACTGAACTTCATATTATTTTCTGAGGCCTATTTAAAGACTTGGTTAATGTCCGCTTGGAGATTTGCAGTGTCCTCAGTGGGTGACACTCATGCAAATTATTGTATCATCAGAATGGAAGACACGGTGCTGTGGCTTATATCTCTGTCTATGTCAGGTATGATAATGTGGAAAAGGATGGGAGCGAGTACTGTACCCCGTGGAACATATATCAAGGTTCGCTGAGGATTAACTATAGTCTAGTTTAACGTAAATAACCACCACCGCCACTACTACTACTACTACTACCTCTGCTACTACTACTATTACCTTCACTACCGATGTTTTGGTTGGTACATGGTCAACTGATCGTCCTGGGTAGTTTGTGAACAAATAAGAGTGTTCCATTGGTTACTATCCAGCGTTGTTTTTAGTTTAATACAATATTTGCCAGGTACTTCATCAACCAGTACTTAAAAGTCAGCATTTTTTTTTTTGTCTTTTTAGCTTGAGTGGGTAGTGTTCCAGAGCTAACACACACCAGCGAGTAGTGTTCCAGAGCTAACACACACCAGCGGGTAGTGTTCCAGAGCTAACACACACCAGCGAGTAGTGTTCCAGAGCTAACACACACCAGCGGGTAGTGTTCCAGAGCTAACACACACCAGCGGGTAGTGTTCCAGAGCTAACACACACCAGCGGGTAGTGTTCCAGAGCTAACACACACCAGCGGGTAGTGTTCCAGAGCTAACACACACCAGCGGGTAGTGTTCCAGAGCTAACACACACCAGTGGGTAGTGTTCCAGAGCTAACACACACCAGTGGGTAGTGTTCCAGAGCTAACACACACCAGTGGGTACTGTTCCAGAGCTAACACACACCAACGGGTAGTGTTCCAGAGCTAACACACACCAGTACTGAAGCTCTCACCTCACTGAATCACTTTGATCACTTGCATCACTAAATTACTTTGAACTTTAAATGATTCTTTGTGATTGATGTGGAGGTGATATGAGAGGAGGTGAAGGTGACCAGAGAAAGATAACACAACACCCACACCTACAATCACAGAACCTACAAGCATCACAACACCCACACAGGGAATACCTGTCAGGAAGACAGCAGCGAGTCATGGTACGTGGTGAGGTGTCAGAGTGGGCGCCGGTGACGAGCGGGGTTCCACAGGGGGTCAGTCCTGGGACCAGTGCTGTTTCTGGTATTTGTGAACGACATGACGGAAGGAATAGACTCCGAAGTGTCCCTGTTTGCAGATGATGTAAAGTTGATGAGAAGAATTCAGTCGGACGAGGACCAGGCAGAACTACAAAGGGATCTGGACAGGCTGCAAGCCTGGTCCAGCAATTAGCTCCTGGAGTTCAACCCCACCAAGTGCAAAGTCATGAAGATTGGGGAAGGGCAAAGAAGACCGCAGACGGAGTACAGCCTAGGGGGCCAGAGACTGCAAACCTCAATCAAGGAAAAAGACCTTGGGGTGAGTATAACACCAGGTACATCTCCTGAGGCGCACATCAACCAAATAACTGCTGCAGCATATGGGCGCCTAGCAAACCTAAGAACAGCATTCCGACATCTTAATAAAGAATCGTTCAGGACCTTGTACACTGTGTACGTTAGGCCCATACTGGAGTATGCAGCACCAGTTTGGAATCCACACCTAGCCAAGCACGTGAAGAAGCTCGAGAAAGTGCAAAGGTTTGCAACAAGACTAGTCCCGGAGCTAAGGGGTATGTCCTACGAGGAGAGGTTAAGGGAAATCGACCTGACGACACTGGAGGACAGGAGAGATAGGGGGACATGATAACAACATATAAGATACTGAGAGGAATTGACATAGTGGACAGTGACAGAATGTTCCAGAGATGGGACACAGCAACAAGGGGACACAGTTGGAAGTTGAAGACTCAGATGAGTCACAGAGATGTTAGGAAGTATTTCTTCAGTCACAGAGTGGTCGGAAGTGGAATAGTTTATGAAGTGACGTAGTGGAGGCAGGCTCCATACATAGCTTTAAGAAGATGTATGATAAAGCTCATGGCGCAGGGAGAGTGACCCAGTAGCGGCCAGTGAAGAGGCGGGGCCAGGAGCTATGACTCGACCCCTGCAACCACAACTAGGTGAGTACAACTAGGTGAGGACCTACAACCACAGCACCTACAAGCATCACAGCACCCACACCTACAACCACAGCACCTACAAGCATCACAGCACCCACACCTACAACCACAGCACCTACAAGCATCACAGCACCCACACCTACAACCACAGCACCTACAAGCATCACAGCACCCACACCTACAACCACAGCACCTACAAGCATCACAGCACCCACACCTACAACCACAGCACCTACAAGCATCACAGCACCTACACCTACAACCACAGCACCTACAAGCATCACAGCACCCACACCTACAACCACAGCACCTACAAGCATCACATCACCCACACCTACAACCACAGCACCTACAAGCATCACAACACTCCACACCTACAACCACAGCACCTACAAGCATCACAGCACCTACACCTACAACCACAGCACCTACACACAACCACACACCTACAACCACACACCTACTCCACAACCACAGCACCTACAAGCATCACAACACCACACCTACACAGCACCTACAAGCATCACAGCACCCACACCTACAACCAGCACCTACAAGCATCACAACCCACACCTACAACCACAGCACCTACAAGCATCACACACCCACACCTACAACCACAGCACCTACAAGCATCACAGCACCCACACCTACAACCACAGCACCTACAAGCATCACAACACCCACACCTACAACCACAGCACCTACACCTACAACCACAGCACCTACAAGCATCACAGCACCCACACCTACAACCACAGCACCTACAAGCATCACAACACCCACACCTACAACCACAGCACCTACAAGCATCACAACACCCACACCTACAACAGCACCTACAAGCATCACAACACCCACACCTACAACCACAGCACCTACAAGCATCACAACACCCACACCTACAACCACAGCACCTACAAGCATCACAACACCCACACCTACAACCACAGCACCTACAAGCATCACAACACCCACACCTACAACCACAGCACCTACAAGCATCACAACACCCACCTACAACCACAGCACCTACAAGCATCACAACACCCACACCTACAACCACAGCACCTACAAGCATCACAACACCCACACCTACAACACAGCACCTACAAGCATCACAACACCCACACCTACAACCACAGCACCTACAAGCATCACACACCACACCTACAACCACAGCACCTACAAGCATCACAACACCCACACCTACAACCACAGCACCTACAAGCTCACCCCACCCCTCAAGCATCACACCCACACCTACAACCACAGCACCTACAAGCATCACAAACCCACCCTACCCAAGCCCTACAACTCACACCCCAACACAACCAGCACCTACAAGCATCACACACCCACCCTACAACCACACACCACAAGCATCCACACCCACCCTAAACCCAGCACTCAAGCATCACCCCCACACAACCACAGCACCTACAACTCACAGCACCCACACTACAACAGCACCTCAAGATCACACACCCACACCTACAACCACAGCACCTACAAGCATCACACACCCACACCTACAACAAGCACCTACAAGCATCCAACACCCACACCACAACCACAGCACTACAACATCACAACACCCACACTCAACCACAGCACCTAAAGCATCCAACACCCACCCAACCACGACCTACAAGCATCACACACCCACACCTACAACCACAGCACCAAAGCATCACAACCCCACAACCAGCACCTAAGCATCACAACACCACCCTACAACCAGCACCCAAGCATCACAACCCACACCTAACCACAGCACCTACAAGCATCACACACCCACCCTACAACCACAGCACCTACAAGCATCACAAACCCACACCTCAACCACAGCCCTACAACATCACAGCACCCACACCTACAACCACAGCACCTACAAGCATCCACACCCACACCTACAACACGCACCTACAAGCATCACAACACCACACCTACAACCACACACACTCACACCACCTACAACCACAGCACCTACAAGCATCACAACACCACCCTACAACCACAGCACCTACAACATCACAACACCACACCAAACCACAGCACCTACAACTCACACACCCACACCTACAACCAAGCACCTACAAGCATCACAACACCCACCCTACAACCACAGCACCTAACATCACAACACCCACCCTACAACCAGCACCTACAAGCATCACACACCCACCCTACAACCCAGCACCTACAAGCATCACAACACCCACACCTACAACACAGCACCTACAACATCACAACACCCACACCTACAACACAGCACCTACAAGCATCACAACACCCACACCTACAACCACAGCACCTACAAGCATCAAACACCCACACCTACAACCACAGCACCTACAAATCACAACACCCACACCTACAACCACAGCACCTACAAGCACACAACACCCACACCTACAACCACAGCACCTACAAGCATCACAACACCCACACCTACAACCACAGCACCTACAAGCATCACAACACCCACACACAACCAGCACCTACAAGCATCACACACCCACACCTACAACCACAGCACCTACAAGCATCACAACACCCACCTACAACCACGCACCTACAAGCATCACAACACCCACCCTACAACCACAGCACCTACAAGCATCACAACACCCACCTACAACCACAGCACCTACAAGCATCACCACCCACACCTACAACCACAGCACCTACAAGCATCACACACCCACACCTACAACCACAGCACCTACAAGCATCACACACCCACCCTACAACCACAGACCACAAGCATCACACACCCACACCTACAACCACAGCACCTACAAGCATCACAACACCCACACCTACAACCACAGCACCTACAAGCATCACAACACCCACACCTACAACAGCACCTACAAGCATCACAACACCCACACCTACAACCACAGCACCACAAGCATCACAACACCCACACCTACAACCACAGCACCTACAAGCATCACAACACCCACACCTACAACCACAGCACCTACAAGCATCACAACACCACACCTACAACCACAGCACCTACAACATCACAACACCCACACCTACAACCACAGCACCTACAAGCATCACAACACCCACACCTACAACCACAGCACCTAAGCATCACAACACCCACACCTACAACCACAGCACCTACAAGCATCACACACCCACACCTACAACCACAGCACCTACAAGCATCACAACACCCACACCTACAACCACAGCACCTACAAGCATCACAACACCCACACCTACAACCACAGCACCACAAGCATCACAACACCCACACCTACAACCACAGCACCTACAACATCACAACACCCACACCTACAACCACAGCACCTACAAGCATCACAACACCCACCCTACAACCACAGCACCTACAAGCATCACAGCACCCACACCTACAACCACAGCACCTACAACATCACACACCCACACCTACAACCACAGCACCTACAAGCATCACAACACCCACACCTACAACCACAGCACCTACAAGCATCACAGCACCCACACCTACAACCACAGCACCTACAAGCATCACAACACCCACACCTACAACCACAGCACCTACAAGCATCACAACACCCACACCTACAACCACAGCACCACAGCATCACAACACCCACACCTACAACCACAGCACCTACAAGCATCACAGCACCCACACCTACAACCACAGCACCTACAAGCATCACAACACCCACACCTACAACCACAGCACCTACAAGCATCACAACACCCACACCTACAACCACAGCACCTACAAGCATCACAACACCCACTCCTACAACCACAGCACCTACAAGCATCACAACACCCACTCCTACAACCACAGCACCTACAAGCATCACAACACCCACACCTACAACCACAGCACCTACAAGCATCACAACACCCACACCTACAACCACAGCACCTACAAGCATCACAACACCCACACCTACAACCACAGCACCTACAAGCATCACAACACCCACACCTACAACCACAGCACCTACACGCATCACAGCACCTACACCTACAACCACAGCACCTACAAGCATCACAACACCCACACCTACAACCACAGCACCTACAAGCATCACAGCACCCACACCTACAAGCATCACAGCACCCACACCTACAAGCATCACAGCACCCACACCTACAAGCATCACAGCACCCACACCTACAAGCATCACAACACTCACACTTACAATATAACCTGCAGTTGTATCATGTATAATTATGAACAAAAACATTTCATATACAATAAAACTTATTACATTAATAGAACAGTTGTTGCCTGGGAAATTAAATATAATCCTTGTTCTCCCACATTAGAACGACGTCACGAGAACATTCACCTGGGTGTTGAAGCCTGTTGTACCTTGGAAATAGCTCACCATGTGATATTTATGTACTGTCTGAGAATGTGATTATCACATAATATTACAGCGCGACGATCTCCATTAATAGCTAAAATGGAGATGTTCAGCGTTATATGATTATCTGTCATTACATATACCATGGTATTGCTATTACTATTATTATTATTGTTATTATTGGTGTCGATGATTATTTTAATTATTATTATTATTGATAGGTAGGATCTTTTGCAAAGAGAAGAAAACAATGTCAGGAAACCGTCAGGTCAATTACTGTTCACTTATTTAAGTCTAGCTTACATTTCGGAATTTTTTACAACCTTGAAAAAGGTTTGTGAAATTTTTTATAATTTTTTTTTAAGTCAAGCTTACCGCGGTTTGGGTCACCTGATCCAACCTTATAACGGGTCAACAGCCTCACAGTGAAGCAGTCTGCTCCCTGATCTAGCCCTGACTACTGATCATATATCTGTTCTCCCTTAGATTCGCTCAGTTCGAATTTCCTTGAGAATTAGAGTTAAGAGTTGGCTCCTAGTTCAGTCAGTGTTGTTCATAAGACTGATTTATCCATATTGTCGGTCTCTCGAGCAATCTTTAGAGATATACGTCTTTCAGACAATATTTTGGTGACTACCTTCTTTATGATAGGCTACAGTGGTGTTGTTGAACTTTCCACATTTATACAGTTGGTTTCAAGACATTGTCTTGTCGAGGCAAAGTCTTTGATGTTTGTGAAGACTCGAATTGTAAATAAGAGGTTAATGTGATACTTCCATGTGAATTAAGTTTATATATTGTAAACTCATTACTTGGACTTAGAGTTTTCTTAAAATAAGACTATTGTACATACAATATTAAGTTGTAATATTATGTACATATAGTAAGAAGAGAAGAGGGAAGTATTGTATTCAAATACTTTACTATTAAACTTCTTAAATTTTTTTTTTTTGGATTTAGTTTCCTAGTAGAAATAAAACATTACCCCTAGACTCTATAAGGAACTAAAAGAACTTTTGTTCCAATACTTGTTGCCTGAAAGGGGTAATGTTTGTTACAGAGGAATAAATATTCCTCTTAAATCCCTTACTCGCAACAAAGGCCTCTGCCAGAGTCTCCAGGCTCTGACAACACTCACCATCTGTGTCGAAGCTCTCTTGTTAAGAGTCACCATTGGCAGGATGATGCCTGAGGAACACTTACCTTCTGTGTGTCGAAGCCCTCTGCCAGCGTCACTACAGGACACTGTCCCTTCAGCAGGAAGTGAGGACTTTTTGCTGCCTGGGTGTTGTCTACCATCGACATCGCCAGCAGCAACACCTGCCTGGTGGAGATAATAGAGTGACTTCAGGAGAAATACTTGGGACTAAACAAGAGTTTAGGGATCACGAATATATTATGATGCATGAAGATTTTGCTAATATTTACATACTGAGGACGATGACAGCAGGCCAGCCAGTGCTGCTGCACACGACAAACCTGGTAAGACCCAACAACAGGAAGACAGACTAAATTAAGAGATATGCAGCAAACTGCCTATTGCCGCAGGAAGAATGGGAATGACAGTTTCACTCAGTGGAAAGCACCTGGAATGTTAATTATTTTTTGAAAATGTTGGTTTGTTTATATATATATATATATATATATATATATATATATATATATATATATATATATATATATATATATATATATATATATATATATATATATATATATAGGGAGTTAGTAGATGGGGAGCTGGAGGTATTGGGTAGATGGCGGGAATATTTTGAGGAACTTTTAAATGTCGATGAAAAGAGGGAGGCGGTAATTTCATGTACTGGCCAGGGAGGTACAACATCGTTTAGGAGTGAAGAAGAGTAGGATGTGAGTGTGGGGGAGGTGCGTGAGGCATTACGTAGAATGAAAGGGGGTAAAGCAGCTGGAATTGACGGAATCATGACAGAAATGTTAAAAGCAGGGGGGGATATAGTGCTGGAGTGGTTGGTATTTTTGTTTAATAAATGTATGAAAGAGGGGAAGGTACCTAGGGATTGGCAGCGAGCATGTATAGTTCCTTTATATAAAGGGAAGGGGGATAAAAGAGAGTGTAAAATTATAGGGGAATAAGTTTACTGAGTATACCAGGTAAAGTGTATGGCAGGGTTATTATTGAAAGAATTAGAGGTAAGACAGAGAGTAGGATTGCAGATGAGCAAGGAGGCTTTAGAGTGGGTAGGGGATGTGTAGATCAAGTGTTTACAGTGAAGCATATATGTGAACAGTATTTAGATAAAGGTAGAGAAGTTTTTTTACCAACCTAGGTAGTAGGTTGGTAGACAGCAACCACCCAGGGAGGTACTACCGTCCTGCCAGGTGACTGTGAAACAGAAACCTGAAACTGTTTTACATGATGGTAGGATTGCTGGTGTCTTTTTTCTGTCTCATAAGCACGCTGGATAACAGGTATATCTAGCTACTTCTACTTACACTTTAGGTCACACTACACTGGCATACACATGCATATATATACATACACACATCTAGGTTTTTCTTCTTTTTCTTAATAGCTCTTGTTCCTTTTATTTTCTCTATTGTCCATGGGGAAGTGGAAGGGAATCTTTCCTCCGTAAGCCATGCGTGTCGTATGAGGCGACTAAGATGCCGGGAGCAATGGGCTGGTGACCCCTTCTCCTGTACAAATCTACTAAAAACGAGAAGAAGAAAAACTTTATAAAATTGGGTTGTCTGAATGTGCGTGGATGTAGTGCGGATGATAAGAAAGAGATGATTGCCGATGTTATGAATGAAAAGAAGTTGGATGTCCTGGCCCTAAGCGAAACAAAGCTGAAGGGGGTAGGCGAGTTTCAGTGGGGAGAAATAAATGGGATTAAGTCAGGAGTATCTGAGAGAGTTAGAGCTAAGGAAGGGGTAGCAATAATGTTGAAGGATCAGTTATGGAAGGAAAAGAGGGAATATAAATGTGTAAATTCAAGGATTATGTGGATTAAAATAAGGGTCGGATGCGAAAAGTGGGTCATAATAAGCGTGTATGCACCTGGAGAAGAGAGGAGTGTAGAGGAGAGAGAGAGATTTTGGGAGATGTTAAGCGAATGTATAGGAACTTTTGAACCAAATGAGAGAGTAATTGTGGTAGGGGACCTAAATGCTAAAGTGGGAGAAACATGCAGAGAGGGTGTAGTAGGTAAGTTTGGGGTGCCAGGTGTAAATGATAATGGGAGCCCTTTGATTGAACTTTGTATAGAAAGGGGTTTAGTTATAGGTAATACATATTTTAAGAAAAAAGGATAAATAAGTATACAAGATATGATGTAGGGCTAATGACAGTAGTTTGTTGGACTATGTATTGATAGATAAAAGACTGTTGAGTAGACTTCAGGATGTACATGTTTATAGAGGGGCTACAGATATATCAGATCACTTTTTAGTTATAGCTACAGTGGGAGTAAAAGGTAGATGGGATACAAGGAAAATAGAATCAGTAAGTAAAAGAGAGGTGAAGGTTTATAAACTAAAAGAGGAGGCAGTTAGGGTAAGATATAAACAACTATTGGAGGATAGATGGGCTAGTGAGAGTGTAGGCAATGGGGTCGAAAATGTATGGGGTAGATTTAAAAATGTAGTGTTAGAGTGTTCAGCAGAAGTTTGTGGTTACAGGCGAGTGGGTGCGGGAGGGAAGAGGAGCGATTGGTGGAATGATGATGTAAAGAGAGTAGTAAGGGAGAAAAAGTTAGCATATGAGAGGTTTTTACAAAGTAGAAGTGATGCAAGGAGGGAAGAGTATATGGAGAGAAAAGAGAGGTTAAAAGAGTGGTGAATCAATGTAAAAGAGAGCAGATGAGAGAGTGGGTGAGATGGTATCAGCAAATTTTGTTGAAAATAAGAAAAGTTTTGGAATGAGATTAATAAGTTGAGGAAGCCTAGAGAACAAATGGATTTGACAGTTAAAAATAGGAGAGGAGAGTTATTAAATGGAGAGTTAGAGGTATCGGGAAGATGGAGAGAATATTTTGAGGATTTGTTAAATGTTGATGAAGACAGGGAAGCTGTGATTTCGTGTGTAGGGCAAGGAGGAATAACATCTTGTAGGAGTGTGGAAGAGCCAGTTGTGGGTGTAGGGAAGTTCGTGAGGCAGTGGGTAGAATGAAAGGGGGTAAGGCAGCTGGGATTGATGGGATAAAGATAGAAATGTTAAAAGCAGGTGGGGATATAATTTTGGAGTGGTTGGTGCTATTATTTAATAAATGTATGGAAGAGGGTAAGGTACCTAGGGATTGGCAGAGAGCGTGTATTGTTCCTTTGTATAAAGGCAAAGGGGACAAAAGAGAGTGCAAAAATTATAGGGGAATAAGTCTGTTGAGTGTACCTGGTAAAGTGTATGGTAGAGTTATTATTGAAAGAATTAAGAGTAAAACAGAAAGCAGGATAGCAGATGAACAAGGGGGCTTTAGGAAAGGTAGGGGTGTGTAGACCAAGTGTTTACAGTGAAACATATAGGTGAACAGTATTTGGATAAGGGTAAAGATGTTTTTTTGGCATTTATGGATTTGGAAAAGGCGTATGATAGGGTAGATAGGGGGCAATGTGGCAGATGTTGCAGGTGTATGGAATAGGAGGAAGGTTACTGAAAGCAGTGAAGAGTTTTTATGAGGATAGTGAGGCTCAGGTTAGAGTGTGTAGGAGGGAAGGGACTATTTCCCAGTAAAAGTGGGCCTTAGACAAGGATGTGTGATGTCACCGTGGTTGTTCAATATATTTATAGATGGGGTTGTAAGAGAAGTGAATGCGAGGGTCTTGGCAAGAGGTGTTGGGCTAAAAGATAAAGAAGCAAATACAAAGTGGGAGTTGTCACAGTTGCTTTTTGCTGATGACACTGTGCTTTTGGGAGATTCTGAAGAGAAGCTGCAGAGGTTGGTGGATGAATTTGGTAGGGTGTGTAAAAGAAGAAAATTGAAAGTGAATATAGGAAAGAGTAAGGTGATGAGAATAACAAAAGAATAGGTGACGAAAGATTGATATCAGATTGGAGGGAGAGAGTATGGAGGTGGTGAATGTATTCAGATATTTGGGAGTGGACATGTCGGCGGATGGGTCTATGAAGGATGAGGTGAATCATAGAATTGATGAGGGGAAAAGGGTGAGTGGAGCACTTCGAGTCTGTGGAGACAAAGAACCTTGTCCATGGAAGTAAAGAGGGGAATGTATGAGAGTATAGTTATACCAACGCTCTTATATGGGTGTGAAGCATGGGTGATGAATGTTGCAACGAGGAGAAGGCTGGAGGCAGTGGAGATGTCATGTCTGAGGTCAATGTGTGGTGTGAATATAATGCAGAGAATTCGGAGTTTGGAAATTAGGAGGAGGTGCAGGATTACCAAAACGATTGTCCAGAGAGCTGAGGAGGGTTGTTGAGGTGGTTTGGACATGTAGAGAGAATGGAACGAGACAGAGTGACTTCGAGAGTGTATAAATCTGTAGTGGAGGGAAGGCGGGGTAGGGGTCGGCCTAGGAAAGGTTGGAGGGAGGGGTAAAGGAAGTTTTGTGTGCGAGGGGCTTGGATTTCCAGCAAGCATGTGTGAGCGTATTTGATAGGAGTGAATGGAGGCATATGGTTTTAATACTTGACGTGCTGTTGGAGTGTGAGCAAAGTAACATTTATGAAGGGATTCAGGAAACCGGCAGGCCGGACTTGAGTTCTGGAGATGGGAAGTACAGTGCCGGCACTCTGAAGGAGGGGTGTAAATGTTGCAGTTTTATAACTGTAGTGTAAAGCACCCTTCTGGCAAGACAGTGATGGAGTGAATGATGATGAAAGTTTTTCTTTTTCGGGCCACCCTGCCTTGGTGGGAATCGGCCGATGTGTTAATAAAAAAAAAAAAAAAAAATAAGTTTTTATTGCATTTATGGATTTAGAAAAGGCATATGATAGAGTGGATAGGGGAGCAATGTGGCAAATGTTGCAAGTGTATGGAATAGGTAGTAAGTTACTGAAGGCTGTAAAGAGTTTTTATGAGGATAGTGAGGCTCAGGTTAGGGTGTGTAGGAGAGAGGGAGATTACTTCCCGGTAAAAGTAGGTCTTAGACAGGGTTGTGTAATGTCACCATGGTTGTTTAATATATTTATAGATGGGGTTGTAAAAGAAGTAAATGCTAGGGTGTTGGGGAGAGGGGTGGCATTAAATTATGGAGAATTAAATGCAAAATGGGAGTTGACACAGTTACTTTTTGCTGATGATACTGTGCTTATGGGAGATTCTAAAGAAAAGTTGCAAAGGTTAGTGGACGAGTTTGGGAGAGTGTGTAAAGGTAGAAAGTTAAAAGTGAACATAGATAAGAGTAAGGTGATGAGGGTATCAAACGATTTAAATAAAAAAAATTGGATATCACATTGGAGAGAGGGATTATGGAAGAAGTAAATGTTTTCAGATATTTGGGAGTTGATGTGTCAGCGGATGGGTTTATGAAGGATGAGGTTAACCATAGAATTGATGAAGGAAAAAAGGTGAGTGGTGCATTGAGGTATCTGTGGAGACAAAAACTTTATCCATGGAGGCAAAGAAGGGAATGTACGAAAGTATAGTGGTACCAACACTCTTATATGGGTGTGAAGCATGGGTTGCAAATGCTGCAGCGAGGAGGAGGCTGGAGGCAGTGGAGATGTCCTGTCTAAGGGCAATGTGTGGAAAAGGTGAATAAATTATGTGGAGAAAAGATTTCATGGAAGGTGTGGAAATTAGGAGAAGGTACTGTGGAGTGGTACTAAAAAGTATTTGTCAGATGAGCGTGTAGTGAGGAATGGAGACGAATGGTTTTTGGGACATGACGATCTGTTGGAGTGTGAGCAGGGTAACATTGTGTGAAGGGATTCAGGGAAACCAGTTAATTGATTTAGTTGGACTTGAGTCCTGGAAATGGGAAGTACAATGCCTGCACTTTAAAGGATGGGTCTGAGATAGTGACAGCTGGGAGGGACTTTTCTCAGCTGTCGTATCTGAGCTCCTCTGCAAAGACAGTGATTATGTATGAGTGTGGTGAAAGTGTTGAATGATGATGAAAGTTTTTTCTTTTTGGGGATTTTCTTTCTTTTTGGGTCACCCTGCCTCGGTGGGAGACGGCCGACTTGTTGAAAAAAAAAAAAAAAAATATATATATGTCGTGCCGATTAGGTAAAACTGGTCAATTAGCAAGAACTCATCTAAAATTAAGTCCTTTCTAAAATTTTCTCTTATACGTTTAAGGATATATTTTTTTCATTTATGTTAATGTAAGAATTTATAATTTTGTACCAAGAGAAACTTTGAAAACCTACCTAACCTTATTACAACAAGCGCAATTTAATTTAACCTAACCCAACTAAATATATTTTAGATACGTTAACATTAATTTAATAATAAACAAACACAATGAAATATATTTTTTTCGTTATGTTCAGAATGATTTTGGCGAAATTATTGCATACACAAATTTTCACTTGTCTTATATGGCAAGGTGAGCGTTGCTATTTAAGCCAAAATCGCAAGTTTTACCTAATCGGCACGACATATATATATATATATATATATATATATATATATATATATATATATATATATATATATATATATATATATATATATATATATATAATATATACATATATATTATATACAGCTTATAAACAATGCTTATAAACATTTCAAGAACTTTCACTGACGACATGTTCGCCCTTGTTCCTTAGAGTATTGTACATTGCTGCTGTGCTTCAGTACTCTAAAACAGTTACAGATTACTCCTTTAAACAAAACAAGAAAACTTACTGAAGTCTAAGAGAAATGAGGTAAAAAACGGGTTTTACTATGTTGTGTGTACGTACATATTTGTACCTACATATTTGTGGTTGTAGGGGTCGAGTCACAACTCCTGGCCCAGCCCCTTCGCTGGTAATTACTAGGTCCACCCTTTCCCTGCTCCATTAGCTTTATCATACCTCTTCTTAAAGCTATGGTTGGAATTGCCTCCACTACACAACTCTCCAGATTGTTCCACTTCCTGACAACTCTATGGCTGAAGAAATACTTCCTAACATCCCTGTGATTCATCTGAGTCTTCACATTCCAACTGTGACCGCTTGTTCCTGTGTCCCATCTATGGAAAATCCTGTCTCTGTCCACCTTGTCGATTTCTTTCTATTTTATATGTCGTTATCATATCCCCACTATCTTTCCTGTTTTCCAGTGTCGTCAGGTTGATTTCCCTTAACCTCTCCTCGTAGGACATACCCATTAGCTCCTGGATAAGTCTTGCTGCAAACCTTTGCACTTTCTCTAGTTTCCTTACGTGCTTAGCTAGGTGTGGGTTCCAAACTGATGCTGCATACTCCAATATGGGCCGAACGTACACAGGGTTCTGAAGGATTCCTTATTAAGATGTCGGAACGCTGTTCTTAGGTTTGCTAGGCGCCCATATGCTGCAGCAGTTAGTTACCATTTTGTCCTAGGCACATGTCGATTAGACACTAGGCCTGTTGTATGTGTGTGTGTGTAAGGAAACACTTCGAAATGTTTCCGCCCCGCCGGGAATCGAACCCGGGCCCTCCGTGCGTGAAGCGAGAGCTTTAGCCACCAGGCCACCAGGGCCCCACTTCTCATGGCTTTAAATTTTCTAGTACGAAAACCCATTTCATTACCTTCACTAGACGTACTCTTATCCCAGATATGCCATTATATTTACATTGCTCACGTATTCCAGAATGTGATACGGTCAAGTTTCTTGGTCTTCTTTTCGATCGCTGGTTGACATGGAAACCTCACATTTCCTCTTTGACGGCAGCTGGCCAAGGTCGGCTGAATCTCCTTAAAATTTTTGCGCATTGTTCATGTGGAGCAGATCGCCGAACTCTCCTCCGTTTGCATTCCACCCTAGTATTATACAAGCAGGATTATGGCGACCAGGTCTATTCTGCGGCTTCTCCTACATCTCTTTCTAAGTTAGATCCCCTTCATCATCCAGTTCTACGTTTAGGCCTGTTCCTTCCTTAGCTGATCGTTGTGATGCCCATTGCCTTCGTTACTTTGTCCGCGCTCGTGACCTTTCTTGTTTCGTCTATGTATAGGTTAGTCTCAGACATTAGTAAAAGCCCATTATTTGTTGGACGCCCCTGCTTACTCCGACCATTTTCTCTACATCTTCACTCACTCCGGTCCTCTCTCTGCCTTTTCCCTCCCCCCTTGGGAGGTTCCGAAGATTCGTGTCTGTTCTCCCTTACTGCCATGCGCCAAAGCTCTCCTACCTACAACTGCTTCTCGCTCTCTTTTTCTTGATCACTTACGGTTGCATGCTCATGCCGTTGCTGTTTATACAAATGGTTCTAAATCTTCTGACAGTGTTGGGTTTGTGGCGGTATTCCCTGATGATGTTGTCCGAGGTCATTTGTTAGAATCGGCTAGTATTTTTTCTGCCAAATTGTATGCCATCCTCATAGCACTTCTCCATATTACACATATGTCTCCTTCGACGTTTGTGATAATTTGATATTCCATCAGTGCTTTACAAGCCATTAAACAATTTGATTCCCTTCATCCTTTAGTCCTTCGTATTCACCTGTGGTTACGCTGTGTGGCCAGCAAAAACAAAGACGTTGTTTTCTGTTGTGTCCCTGGACACGTTGATGTGCAGGGAAATGAACAAGCGGATGCTGCGCGGTTAACGGTGCATGATCTTCAGGTTTCCTATAGGGGCATTCCATTTAGAGATTATTTTTCAGTCATCTCTGCCCGTCTTCGCAGCCGTTGGCAACAGCGGTGGTTGGGCATGCACCATAACAAATTGCACTCTATTAAACGGCTTTTAGGTTTGTGGCCATCTTCTTACCACCGTTGCCGTACTCGGGAGACTGCGCTCTCCCGTTTCCGCATTGGCCATACTCGCCTTACCAATGGGTATCTCATGGAACGACAACCTATTTTTCTCGAGTGAAGTTTGACGGGTCCCTTTTTCGGTTCTTCACTTTCTTGTAGATTGCCCGGTTTACCAGCGAGCTCGCAGGATTTACCTCCAATGCCGCCGCCGCCATACCACTCTTACCTTTCTTCTCTTCTTGCAGACGGTCCTGCCTTTGACTTGCGATCACTTTTTTACTTTTTGTCAGCAACTGATTTACTATACGAACTTTGACACATAGCCCTTAGCATCCCTTCCACTCCTTTTCTCCCCTCACCTCTGATTCCCTTTCCACCTAGCTGTTTATAGCCCCAGCACTATTTTCTACCCTGCAGAACTGTATGACCCTTGTTGGTTTAGCGCTTTCTTTGATTATAATAATAATAATAATTAAAAAACTTTAAAAAATCATCACACGGGGAGAATTGCCTGTTGTATTCCATGAGGAAGGATGAGTTATTTGAGTGATACAATGTACCAGCTTGGGCTGAAAGACTTCAACAGGGCGATGATGATATCGTTAATAACTCAACACACAAAACACCAAGAAACCTCCTCATAGGTATGTATTACTAATATACTGTCAGCCTTCACACACACACACACACACACACACACACACACACACACACACACACAGCGTGTATAACAGGAAGGGCACTGGAATGGATCAGGGAATACCTCACAGGGAGGCAACAACGGGTCATGGTGCGTGATGAGGTATCACAGTGGGCGCCTGTGACGAGCGGTGTACCGCAGGGGTCAGTCCTAGGACCACTGCTATTCTTGGTATATGTGAATGACATGACGGATGGGATAGACTCAGAAGTGTCTCTGTTCGCAGATGATGTGAAATTAATGAGGAGAATCACATCGGAAGAGGACCAAGCAGGACTTCAAACAGACCTGGACAAGCTTGACATCTGGTCTAGCAACTGGCTTCTCGAATTTAATCCCACCAAATGCAAAGTCATGAAGATCGGAGAAGGGCAAAGAAGACCGCTGACAGAGTACAGGCTAGGTGGACAAAGGCTACAAACCTCATCAAAGGAGAAAGACCTTGGGGTGAGTATAACGCCAAGCACGTCTCCGGAAACACACATCAACCAGATAACCGCGGCAGCATTTGGGCGACTGGCAAACCTAAGATTAGCGTTCCGTTACCTTAACAAGGAATCGTTCAAGACACTGTACACCGTGTACGTCAGGCCCATACTAGAGTATGCAGCACCAGTCTGGAACCCACACCTGGTCAAGCACGTCAAGAAATTTGAGAAAGTGCAAAGGTTTGCGACAAGGCTAGTTCCACAACTCATGGGAATGCCCTATGAAAAAAGGTTGAGGGAAATAGGACTAACACCACTGGAGGACAGAAGGGTTAGAGGAGACATGATAACGACATACAAAATACTGCAGGGAATCGACAAGGCAGATAGTGACAGGATGTTCCAGAGAGGGAACACAGAAACAAGGGGACACAACTGGAAGCTGAAGACTCAGATGAGTCAAAGGGATGTTAGGAAGCATGTAGACAGCCTTACTGTCTGCATAGACAGCCATGCTGTCTGCCAGCTGAGTTCATATTTCGCGTCATGCTAGCTCCCATAGTTTCCGCCAGAGGGCAAGCCTGGTAGGCGTACCCACGTCAACCAGACCCGCCTTGGCCCCCTCTCATTTGGCGCCCAGACTTCACTCAGACAACAGGCCTAGCTCCCTCTCCCTCACAAGGCGCATGGCCCGCCGGGCCATGGCCACTAACACCTGCCTGTGTACTCGCACCCTTTATTACGAATAAAGTAAGAAGCCTCCGAAGCCTTATCATTTCAACCACGCCTCAAAGAAAACGCCAAATAAGCGTCGTTATAAGCACTTCTTCAGCCATAGAGTAGTTAGGAAGTGGAATAGTCTAGCGAGCGATATAGTGGAGGCGGGAACCATACATAGTTTTAAGACAAGGTATGATGAAGCTCATGGAGCAGGGAGAGCAGAGACCCAGTAGCAGACAGCCCTGCAACCACAATTAGGTGAGTACAATTAGGTGAGTACACATGGAGAGCGAAGATGATGGATGTGGTAATGGAAAACCTCATGCATCAACATGTCAGGGATACTACCAAAGAGAGAGAGGAGGATGAACCAGAAAGACTGGACCTCGTGTTCACCCTGAGCAGTTCAGACATTGAGGACATCACATATAAGAGGCCTCTTGAAGCTAGTGATCACGTGATTCTGAAAATTGAATACATAATAGAGTTTCAAGTGGAGAGGGTAACAGGAGTTGAATGGGAAAAGCCAAACTATAAAAGGGGGACTACACAGGTATGAGGAACTTCCTGCAGGAGGTTCAGTGGGACAGAGAATTGGTAGGAAAGTCAGGAAATGAAATGATGGAATACGTAACAACAAAATGCAAGGAGGCAGAGGAAAGGTTTGTTCCCAAGGGCAACAGAAATAATGGGAAGACCAGAACGAGCCCTTGGTTTACCTGAAGGTGTAGGGAGGCAAAAACTAAGTGCACTAGAGAATGGAAAAAGTACAGAAGACAAACGACCCAGGAAAATAAGGAGATTAGTCGAAGAGTCAGAAACGAGTATGCACAGATAAGGAGGGAGACCCAGCGACAGTACGAAAACAACATAGCATCGAAAGTCAAGTCTGACCCGAAACTGCTTTATAGACACATTAGGAGGAAGACAACAGTCAAAGACCAGGTAATCAGGCTGAGGAAAGAAGGTGGCGATCTCACAAGAAACGATCAAGAGGTATGTGTGGAGCTCAACACGAGATTTAAAGAAGTATTTACAGTGGAGACAGGAAAGACTCTGGGAAGACAGAGCAGAGGGAGACACCAACAAGGAATATACCAACAAGTGTTGGATGACATACACACAACTGAGGAGGAGATGAAGAAGCTGCTAAGTGACCTTGATACCTCAAAGGCGATGGGACCGGACATCTCCTCGTGGGTCCTTAGAGAGGGAGCAGAGACGCTGTGTGTGCCACTAACCACAATCTTCAACACATCCCTTGAAACTGGGCAACTACCCGAGGAATGGAAGATGGCAAATGTAGTTCCCATTTTTAAGAAAGGAGACAGAAGCGAGGCACTAAACTATAGACCAGTGTCACTGACGTTTATAGTATGCAAAGTCATGGAGAAGATTATCAGGAGGAGAGTGGTGGAGCACCTGGAACGGAACAAGATTATAAATGACAACCAGCACGGATTCATGGAAGGCAAATCCTGAGTCACAAACCTTCTGGAGTTTTATGACAAAGTAACAGAAGTAAGACACGAGAGAGAGTGGGGTGGGTTGACTGCATTTTCTTTGACTGCAAAAAGGCCTTCGACACAGTTCCTCACAAGAGATTAGTACAGAAGCTATAGGATCAGTCACGTGTAACAGGAAGAGCACTGCAATGGATCAAAGAATACCTGGCAGGGAGGAAACAACGAGTCATGGTACGAGATGAGGTATCACAATGGGCGCCTGTGACGAGCGGGGTTCCACAGGGGTCAGTCCTAGGACCAGTGCTGTTTTTGGTACATGTGAATGACATGACGGAAAGAATACTCAGAAGTGTCCCTGTTTGCAGATGATGTGAAGTTAATGAGAAAAATTAAATCAGATGAAAATCAGGCAGGACTACAAGGAGACCTGGACAGGCTGGACACATGGTCCAGCAACTGGCTAGTCGAATTTAATCCCGCCAAATGCAAAGTCATGAAGATCGGGGAAGGGCAAAGAAGACCGCAGACAGAGTATAGGCTAGGTGGCCAAAGACTCCAAACCTCACTCAAGGTGAAAAATCTTGGGGTGAGTATAATACCGAGCACGTCTCCGGAAGCACACATCAACCAGATAACTGCTGCAGCATATGGGCGCCTGGCAAACCTGAGAATAGCGTTCCGATACCTCAGCAAGGAATCGTTCAAGACTCTGTACACCGTGTACGTCACGCCCTTATTGGAAATTTAGTATCTTAGAGATCAGGCCCAAATAAGAACTCAACAATCCTTTTCTGTTTTTTATTAAAAGCTTTAATACTTAATTAAGATACTTGACAAGATCACTTAAATATCTGACAGTCTGATTTGAAACCCACACCTGGTCAAGCACGTCTAGAAATTAGAGAAAGTGCAAAGGTTTGCAACAAGACTAGTCCCAGAGCTAAGGGGAATGTTCTACGAAGAAAGGTTAAGGTAAATCGGCCTGACGACACTGGAGGACAGGAGGGTTATGGGAGACATGATAACGACATATAGAATACTGCAAGGAATTGACAAGGTGGACAAAGAAAGGATGTTCCAGAGATGGGACACGTAAACAAGGGGTCACAATTGGAAGTTGAAGACTCAGATGAGTCAAAGGGATGTTAGGAAGTATTTCTTCAGTCATAGAGTTGTCAGGAAGTGGAATACTCTGGAAATTAACGTAGTGGAGGCAGGAACCATACATAGTTTAAAGACGAGGTTTGATAAAGCTCATGGAGGAGGGAGAGAGAGGACCTAGTAGCGATCAGTGAAGAGGCGGGGCCAGGAGCTATGAATCGACCCTTGCAACCACAAATAGGCGAGTACAAAGAGGTGAGTATACACACACAAACACACACACACACACGGGTTTATAACATGTACACACAATGTTACGACTCTTACATAGGACAGACTGGGTGAACTATGAACACTATTATCAGAGAAGGTAAGAGACCTGTCACAAATGCCAAGGACAAGTCGGAAAAAATCCACTGTTTACACTAAAGTAACCACAACACTGACTGGGAAGACTTCAGGCTACTTCATAAAATACAAAACTCTTACTAAAATAAGATCAGTTACACTCAGCAGTTTCAAGTCCAGCTTCAATTTATCAGTAGAAACTAGACGCTATTAACATATATTCTGCAAAATCCTACATTGTAACACAGATCTCTGCATTCATGTCACGATGGCTGTCCGTATGAGACATACACAACCATTACGCCACTCTTTTCCATAGTCACCCCACTCATCGTCAGCCAAGTCACATGAAAGCCACCATATATTTACCTCCTGTAACATGTACGCCTATCTGCTGAAGAGGGTCTGTGACTGAGGGCGAAATATACAGATCTCTTTCTACCCGTTTCATGATTCTAAACGTTTTTTTAGTTTCAGCAGCTACGTCAGCCTGCAAGGTTACCATCCAACAAAGTTCTGGTCACTAGTGTCCGGGATTATCATTTTGATCGGCATATCGCCGTTCCGCTTTGATCATAATAATATTCCAGTGGAAAGATGACAATTATTTTTTGAACTGTTGAATTTAGACAAAGAGCTTTTATTTAACCTCAGTTCATTTTAAACACCAGACAAGATGAGGCTCCTAATATCTAGCCTGTTTATCACAGTCACTTATATGCTCAGAACTACTAAATGCCTCAAATGATGTAGTTGAAGTTTTAGCAGTAACGATCGAGAATCAAAACCTGGTCATTGTGGTTGTATACAAACCTCCGGATGCAACGTCCAAACAATTCCAGGAACAGCTTCTGAAAATTGACCACTGTTTGGAAAACCTTCCAGCTCCTGCCCCCAACGTCTTGCTCCTGGAGGACTTCAACCTAAGGCACCTAAAATGGAGGAATATTGCAAATAATGTGGTAGCAGAGATAACACCAGGAGGCAGCTCAGATGAAAACTCGCACACACACGAGCTTTTAAATCTCTGCACCAAATTCACCTTAAACCAGCAAATAATAGAGCCTACAAGATTGGAGAATACGCTTAACCTCATCTTCACTAACAATGATGATCTGATATGAAATGTCATCATATCAAAAACAATATACTCAGATCACAATATAATAGAGGTTCAGACATGTATGCGGGGAGCAGCAGACCGACAAAATGTGATCAGTCGCGAGGGAGCCTTCACCAAATTCAACTTCAATAACAAAAACATAAGGTGGGACCAAGTAAACCAAGTCCTAAATGATATAAACTGGGAAGATAGCCTGAGCATCACAGATCCTAACCTATGTCTAGAACAAATTAACTCTGTGGAACTTGAGGTTTGCTCAAGACAAATTCCCTTTGAAAAGGAGGAGATGTAAACTAGAAAGAGAAAGGCGCTCCCTATACAGGCAAAGGCAAAGAATAACAGAGCGGCAACAGGAGGCCAATATATCTGAAATACGTAGGGAGACACTGGTAAGAGAAATAGCAAACATCGAACTAAAACTAAAGGAATCTTACAGGAATCAAGAAATGCGGGAAGAACTAAAAGCCATAAATGAAATTGAAAGAAACCCAAAGTATTTCTTTTCTTATGCCAAATCAAAGTCGAGAACAACATCCAGTATTGGGCCCCTACTTAAACGAGATGGGTCCTACACAGATGACAGCAAGGAAATGAGTAAGTTACTAAAGTCCC
>WNWK01014259.1:0-52008 GCA_009830355.1 Cherax destructor | reverse complement strand
GCAGCAGCAGTAGCAGTACTTTGGCCTAGGCTGGTGTTTTTCAGTAATGTGTTATTGATGCTGCGTCTTAATAAAGACAGAACTCCAAAGTGCTTTCTTCTTGTAGTAATTAATAAGGTGTCAGAAAGTGTAAATATACCCAGAATTACTTTGCGAAACATGTTTCTTATGTTTCTCCCACCAGGAACCTCTATCACTTATTATTACTCTTATTATTATTACGGGGAAGAGATAAACCCAAAGGAGTCATACAGCACATGTTTAATGGGAGGTAACCAGGCTTGATCCAAGGAAAGTGAAGGGCAGCTCCACTTCCTCGGATCAAGAACCCCTCCCAGCCATCAGTGTAATTACGAAGACAGACGTGGGAAGACGACCGTCAGTCAGTGTCATATTTTTTTTGTCATATTTATTGAGAAATAGGCCTAGTGGAGAGTAAAGGAGCTACGGCAATATACATAAGGAAGTCAAGATTAAAATAAAGGCAGTAAAGTGGCAGAAAATAAGTGGTTAAAGGAAAAAAAATGAAATTGAAAACTTACTAGGCCAGTGATCCGAGTTGTTTTTAAGTCGTGTGAGTAATTACAGTTTTTTAAATAAAATTCTAATATAACAAGTGGTATATACGTGGTGGGAAAAATATAATTAATTTTATAATCTTTTGGAACTGTGATAATTTTTTATAGGAGGAAACTGATAGGAAAATAAAAATAAAATAAAGAGAATTATCTCTGCTAGTGAATCTGGCAACCCCACTATCAGCTGATTATTTTATTACGAATTATATTTATAAATTCAAGGAAATCTGGTTAATTATGTAACTATGTAACTATTATAGTAACTACCTAGACCTTTAATATATACTTATATATAACATATAGGACAAATATAGCCTAAATATGGATGAATGATATGGATCTGCTCAGACGTGTGTGACTTGTCTCAGGGAATGGCTCTTGATCCAAGGATTTGGACTTGTTCTCCTCTTCTTGAACAGGATATATACTCCCAGAGGTATATTTCTCTCATGGTATATATGCTGAGAGTATTTTAATTCAAATATTTTGTCTGGTGCTGTAAATGTTACGTGCAGTCTCGATGACCCTATAGTCGATAGACTTGAAACCCCAATAATTAATCAACTATCCTCTATCTTGGATCGAACATGAATGTCTAGTCCTCCAGGTACTGTATTACCCCTAAAGATTTAGCGCTCCCCCATAAATATAATAATGATACGGGTTTAGCGCTCCCCTCCGCATGAATGATAATAATCACTACTATTACTAATAATAATAACTAATAATAATAATTAATAATAATAATTAATAATAATAATACTAACTAATAATAATTAATAATAATAATAATAATAATAATAATAACTAATAATAAATAATAATAATAATAATAATAATAATAATAATAATAATAATAACTAATAATAATAACAACTAATAATAATAACAACTAATAATAAATAATTATAATTAATAATAATAAAAATGGTAATCTTGAGTGTAATCTTTGCTAACTTAGCTAGTTTAATAAACTGATTATCGTTGTAGAGTGTTAGATGCAGAGTTAAAATATTTGTAATGTAAAGTTTCTAATTCTCATGGAGGAGACTGGGAAATTAAAACCCTATTTGGATAAGAAGGATAAGTATAATAATAAGTGCCAAGTGGCTGGCAGTAACGGAGGGGAAACCACATTGACTGTAACGAATAAAAAAAATGATTTCCAGAAGTGGAAAAAAACTGAAATTGGGGATTGTTGAAACAACGGTGAAGAACAGAAATTGCTTTGTTGTTCAGGACGAGTGTACAGCTTAGCTGTACAGGAATAATATACAATACTGATAAGATGAAGAATTAGACACATGTCCAACATCTGGGCATCTTTATTTGTAACGTTTTGCCCTCCAGTGGCTTTATCAATACAAATTCAAGGTCATAATGAATTTGTATTGATAAAGCCACTGGATAACTAAAGATCTACAGATAAAGATGCCCAGATGTTGTACATGTGTGTAACTCTTCGTAGAGCTGGATGCTCACGAGGAGACAGGTAAGACGAATGCATCAACAGGTAAAGAGGACACAAGGATATTCTATATTCAGTTGTCCGAGACTCGCAAATTTGTTACAAGGATGCCACGATATTTCAGAGAAAACGAACTGTTGTTTTAAAACAACAACAAAGGCTGAAGAAAATGATACAATCTGTCTGGGTAGAATTTATTATAGGATTTAAAAAAAAAAAACTTATTTTCAAGGAGTTATACCGACCCCTGAGCTTAGAAAACAGCCAAACTGCTTTGTGAGGAAATCATTACTAAAGATTGAAGACACAAAAGTAACGTAGACCTACTAGGCTTTAATTTCTGCCAAATTGACTGGGGATCTAGAGTCCTACGGCTTCCTAAATGGTGTCCAGTATTGTATTTTAAAGCAGTCTATGAATGAATCAACTAGTTATTATTATTATATAATAAAAAAAGAAGCGCTAAACCTATAAGGGTCATACAGCGCTGAAGTAGTTAATAACCTGCTGAACCTGGTTCTGACAAGATCCTCGTAAACACTAGAGATCACAGAAGCTTTTGACAAAGTGATCATAAATCTATAACGTTTAATATTACAAGATCCAAGTTGGACCGAAACGTCGTCATAATCTTCATTCTCCTGTGTGTGGGTTATTTCTGTATTAACTATTATTTATAAAAGTTGTAATAAAGGTTTTTACTACATAGTGTCTCACTATTTGTCAACTAGCGCCATCTTTCATCCAGCCACATTGTTTAAGCTGGGTTTATTAATGGGGTTAAAATTTAAGGCCTAGTGACTACACTAGGCTCATTAATTATGCACGTAACTTCTTCACCACCAGACATTGAATACTTTGATCCCTAAAACAAGGATTTAACTCAACATATATATGCTGGGAGAAATACATCTCTCGGTGTATAAATCATGTGTTCGAGTTACGGTATTATTCCAGGTTCGTTAGCCTGTGGTTCATGAATCTTAGCTCTTGTTCATGAATCCTAGCTCTTGTTCATGAATCTTAGCTCTTGTTCATGAATCCTAGCTCTTGTTCATGAATCTTAGCTCTTGTTCATGAATCCTAGCTCTTGTTCATGAATCCTAGCTCTTGTTCATGAATCCTAGCTCTTGTTCATGAATCTTAGCTCTTGTTCATGAATCCTAGCTCTTGTTCATGAATCCTAGCTCTTGTTCATGAATCCTAGCTCTTGTTCATGAATCTTAGCTCTTGTTCATGAATCCTAGCTCTTGTTCATGAATCCTAGCTCTTGTTCATGAATCCTAGCTCTTGTTCATGAATCCTAGCTCTTGTTCATGAATCCTAGCTCTTGTTCATGAATCCGCGCTGTAAGGTTTATGGATCCACGCTATATGACTCACACTGGTTTAATACTTTACATAAAGTATATAAAAGGGTCATGAGACCATAGCACATTGTTATAAAGTAGATTTTATAAGAAGCCTCTTCTTGTATTTATAAAAAATTTAGTGTTCACGGGCGCTCGAAAATAAATCGAAATTGAATTCTTGGTATCGGGTTTTGGACGTACTCGAGTATTATTATTATTATTATTATTATTATTATTATTAATATTATTTCCTGGAAATGAGAGGTAAATATGTTTGATCTAAGGAAGGGAAGAGTAGCTCCAAGTCCTTGGATACCTTCACAGGCATCAAGGGAAGGAAATAATATTATATCATGCATGGAGTAAGGAATTTCATTTAGCATAGATTGTTATTTTTGGACGGGATTGTAGCCGGCAGAGCAGAAAAGAATAACAATCAGTCTGGAGTGGCTAGTGTTGAGGTAGTCAAGAGAGTGGTGAAGGTACCATATACAGTGGTACCTCGAGTTACGATGGTCCCCAAAATCGCCCTTTTATGTAAGTTTATTTTTTTAAATGCTTTTGTAAGTATATTTTTGGGGGTGTAAAAGGACTAGTCTATTTTACATTATTCCTTATGGGGATAAATTCGTTTGGTAATGGCACTTGAAAAGCATTCTCGAACGAAAAATATAGTAACTCGAGGTACCACTGTATATATATATATATATATATATATATATATATATATATATATATATATATATATATATATATAAAAGGTGAAGTAATGAGCCTATGTGGAGCATTAGACCTACGTGTAGTGAAGCACTGGGCGTATAACAGGGAGCAATAGGCCTGTGTAGTCAGACTGTGCCTGTATATATATATATATATATATATATATATATATATATATATATATATATATATATTATATATATATATATATATATATATATATATATATATATATATATATATATATATATATAATATTGCGCGCGCACCCTCTGCTTAAATATAAGCCTTGTATTCAGCTTTATGGGCCTAGTTATGTACTTTGTATACAGGCGGCTTGTGGAGAATTTTTTTTGTATAGGTCTATAGTGGAACATGTCTATAGGCTTATCGGGGAACATGTCTATATAGGCCTATCGTGGAACATTTCTGTATAGGCATATCGTGGAAAATTTCTCTATAGACCTAATGTGGAACATTTCTCTAGGCCTAATGTGGAACATTTATCTATAGGCCTAATGTGGAACATTTATCTATAGGCCTAATGTGGAAAATTTGTGTAGAAGCATTTGCATAGGTCTAGAAACATTTGTATAGGAGCCTAGCATAAAATATTTGTATAGATTTAAGTGGAACATTTCTATATAAGCCTAACCTGTAACATTTCTATACAGATCCAGTGGCTCAGAAAAAAAAAATTCCAGAAGTATAGGAAGGTTCCAGTAATTCAGTTATCACTTCGTAATGTGAGTATGAAGGTTTCTTGATCCATGGATTTGGATCTGTTCTCCACTTTAAATATGAATACTTCCCAAGCCCTGTGGGTTTACCCGTTCCCCATGAATATATTATTAATTGTAAAAAAAAAAAAAATTGTCATTTGAGACCAGAGTGACCAACTATTTAATATTTTGATTCTTTGAGGTTAATATATTGATTTGGGTCACTGCCCGGTGAGTAACTTATCCGCTTAATTCACCACTCAGTGAGTATGGCACCCGCTTAATTCACCACTCAGTGAGTATGGCACCCGCTTATTTCACCACTCAGTGAGTATGGCACCCGCTGCGTGTGCACTATGTCACCTGCGTTTGGTTACAAATAAATACAATTGTTTTAAATGTTTTATTTGGTTCTTGAAAAAAAACTAGGTTTCGTACAATAATTCGTATAATTTAATATATTGGAGTTGTGACAGTCACTTGCAGACTGTCTGAAGATTTGTTACCGAAAGTTTGACTTAATTGATGAACCAGAGAACTGTGAAGAGATGCACAGGCGATGACGAGGTTGTGTACACTGTGATCACTCTGTGTGTACACGAGGTGTTCAACGACTGACATGTTCATTGATCCATGCTGCCAGCTTTCTGTTGGCCGCAGAGTTCTCTGGCTTACTGATTACACTTACGAAGAGGTCGACATCGCTCTGGGCGTCACAGTGGCACTTGAAGTTGTTTCTGGCTAACTCAGGCAGCACATCTGCGGGACACACATTGTTTTAACTTAGACCACAGCCAACAAAGTGAGTGCTTGACTTTATTGCTTTATCCTAGGTTAGTTTACACTATGTCATATTCTATCTGAAAGAATTCTAAGAATCTAAATTTGTGTAGTGAACCTGAATAAGAATTCTTTTTAAACACCGGCGTCTCCCACAAAGGTAACACATTCACCATCATTCATTCAACAGCTGTCTTTCCAGGAATGTGCAGACATCACAGTTTAAAATGTAATACATTCACCATCATTCATACAACAGCTGTCTTGCCAAAAGAGCGTAGGCGTAATTCAAACGACTCTCTGAACTGTGGCATCTCAACCACCACGCTCTAAACCCGTGAGGGTCCTAACGCCAGGGGAATGGTAGATAGTTTACACAAGAGGTCCAGCTGGATTAGTATACCGCCCACCTCATCATCATCGGGTTTAGCGCTTTGTTTTCATTATAATAATTATAACTGAAGGGCTCTTGATCCAAGAAGTTGGAGATACCCTTCAGTTTTTTTCTGAACAAATTAAATTGTCTCGTATTCCCCAGGCTCTGTATACCCTTACGGGTTTTGCGCTTCCCCATGAATACTGTCAACACTAACACCACTGTTATGGTACCTCTCTCCAACACCACTGCTGTCATTATTCCTCCAGCAACACTTATCATACGTACCTTCAACACTACTAACATCATACCTTCTACACTATCTTCACTACTAACACTACCACCTATCACTACCACCATCACTACTAACATTACCACCACACCTCTCCCATTACAACCGTTATCAACATAATACAGAATTATTACCAACGCGACAGTAGGTGTTACTGACGGTTACCAGCTGTTTACAGAATCCTTCCTACGTTATTAGCATCACCCCCACATATTATTGAATTTCTTTTCTGTCTCTCCTCACCCAGGTTAAAAGGAACACACTACACCCAGGTTCACAGGAACACACACTACACCCGAGTTCACAGGAACACACCACACCCGGGTTCACAGGAACACACTACACCCAGGTTCACAGGAACACACACTACACCCGAGTTCACAGGAACACACCACACCCGGGTTCACAGGAACACACACTACACCCGGGTTCACAGGAACACACACTACACCCGAGTTCACAGGAACACACACTACACCCGAGTTCACAGGAACACACACTACACCCGAGTTCACAGGAACACACACTACACCCGGGTTCACAGGAACACACACTACACCCGGGTTCACAGGAACACACACTACACCCGAGTTCACAGGAACACACATACCACACCCGGGTTCACAGGAACACAAATCAACCTACCTCTAATTCTGTGTGTGGATGCGTGGCAGTTAGGTCTGGTGGTGTCCACAAGACAATCGACGACATCGGGTATGTGCTGTAGGTAAAAATTCTTCTCCTCCTCGGTGAAGCGGGGCAGATTTAATACCTGGCTGCTACACCCTTGCAACACCACCAACACCAACAGCAGCACTGCAGATTTCATCGTTGATATCTGCAAACATCACATGTTCGTCACTAAGATTATCAACACATACCAAACGGAAATGTAAATATTGTATAAAACAATGTACATTATTACAATCAAAGTATTCTATCAATTATGTTACTCTGTTTAAGTTGAAGGCTGCCTGAAATACTTGGCATAACTAGGCTGTACCATATATAACAGCTTGTGATCATTCAATCTCTTTTAGATATAATACAAAATCGTCTGACACTTAGAGCAGGAAATCGTATGTTTATGTTCACTCAATGCAGGTGAGGAGTTCTTGATCCAGGAAACTGGATTTATCCTCCCCTTCTTTGGGTTGAAACCTTTACACTTACGGGTTTAGCACTTCTCTCTGATTAAAATATATATTAATGGTAAGCTCTAAGCCGGTGTGAATAATTCAGCACGAGGAGTAATGGAGGCTTCATGCTTCGTCCACTAATCGCGAGATAAACGACTTTTCTATCCAGACCTCGTGAGACGCGGAGACTACGAATGCTGATCCCACTTAACAGCGCGCGTTCGCCAGATTCGGAAAATGTAAATATTTACAAATCCGACTCTAGGGGCACGTTCGTGAGACAAGGTGAAAGTGGGAACAGGTTTCATTCGAGTCTTATTATCCACTTCATACCCATTATTTACTACATATTCATATGCAGATTAATATTATAGATGTAACTGTAGCATGCATAATTATGCACCCACCCAGTGGGCACATGTATAATTATTACAGATTTTTATATAGATAGAAGTGGAGGAAACTGGTGGTAGCCAACACCACCAGTTAACAGGTTCTCCTTACGTCACTTACACTTTCACCAATTCTCGCCTCAGAGCATTCACCAGCTATGTTAAGCTATTACCACTGTGACCTAAACTATCACCAACTATATGTAGCTACTACAACTGTGACCTAAATTATCACCATCACCACCACTCGCTATATGTAGCTACCACCACTGTTACCTCAACTATCACCATCACTCGCCATCACCACCAACAATATGTAGCTACCACCATTGACCTAAACTGTCTTAGGTTGAGGGACTGAGGACGTATCAAGGTTGAGGGACTGAGGACGTATCAAGGTTGAGGGACTGAGGACGTATCAAGGTTGAGGGACTGAGGACGTATCAAGGTTGAGGGACTGAGGACGTATCAAGGTTGAGGGACTGAGGACGTATCAAGGTTGTGGGACTGAGGACGTATCAAGGTTGAGGGACTGAGGACGTATCAAGGTTGAGGGACTGAGGACGTATCAAGGTTGAGGGACTGAGGACGTATCAAGGTTGAGGGACTGAGGACGTATCAAGGTTGAGGGACTGAGGACGTATCAAGGTTGAGGGACTGAGGACGTATCAAGGTTGAGGGACTGAGGACGTATCAAGGTTGAGGGACTGAGGACGTATCAAGGTTGAGGGACTGAGGACGTATCAAGGTTGAGGGACTGAGGACGTATCAAGGTTGAGGGACTGAGGACGTATCAAGGTTGTGGGACTGAGGACGTATCAAGGTTGAGGGACTGAGGACGTATCAAGGTTGAGGGACTGAGGACGTATCAAGGTTGAGGGACTGAGGACGTATCAAGGTTGAGGGACTGAGGACGTATCAAGGTTGAGGGACTGAGGACGTATCAAGGTTGAGGGACTGAGGACGTATCAAGGTTGAGGGACTGAGGACGTATCAAGGTTGAGGGACTGAACACCTGAGAATTACTTTTCCACTAATGTTGTCTCCAGTGTTGTAATTATATATATTCGACTGAAGAAGCCTGCTACGAAGGCGAAACATTTCTACAATAAAGACACTTAAGAGTTGCACATGTCTTGCTCACCAGTTTGTCAGTATTGTCTACCATTTATAATAGTAAACTATGGCCATCACCAGCTCTTATGTAACTACCACCACTGAGTATTACCGTCTCTACTAGTGTCAACACTCATTAACACTAGTACTAACACCTGATATTAATACTATCACCACCACTGTCATTATTAATACTAAGATCACCACCACTCTCACTATTAATACATCACCACCATTGTCACCATTAATGCTAACACCATTCACCTACAGTTCTAGCACCACCAGTGTCGTCTACAGTATTATCATCAACAAACACTAACAATACTAGAAACAACACTAGCACCATCACCGTCTCTAAAACACTAATAGAACACGAACAGCACTAGGAGCCCCACTGACACAGTGTCTACAACACACAAGCAGCGACACTCACCAAAGAGTGTGTACAGCAGCACGCTTCACACAGGAGTGGGGGCAAGTGTCTAGTACAAGCGCAGTAGTTATTATATGCGATCTTTAGACCGCTCACCAGGCTGTGAAGGTTAGGTTGCGACATTATGAAAGGGTAATGTATAAATATATATGTACGTACACCTGCACGGGTACTCTCATGTGTACCCACCAGGTTGTATTTGCAGGGGGTTCATTCTCGGCTGGTGACCCTGACGCGAAGTTAAATCCACCCACATGACTGATATCTTGCGTCCTGGTTCTTCTCAATCCTACCCTTGCAGCTATATGGGGTTTAACTCTATCTTCCTCGTTAGTGTTTTTCCACTTCTCTACAACCTCGAGACTGCAGGGTGTTAGACATCTCCACCAAACCCACAGGAACTTTTCTGTTTTTTATATTTTTTTTCTCAAAAATTATGTCATTAGTATCAGCTACATTCATAGATGTAATACGGGACGTCTCATGTATACCTAGCTTTTCTAATCCTCTTCGTTGATCTACAGCTCAAACACCACACTTCTTATTTTGCTACCATCACGTTTGATTCATTCCAGGGTTACCCGTGCCATTATTCTTGTGTACCCAGTATCATAATGTTCTCTCCCAGTCTGTATTTTCTTTTGCCATAACTTGAACTGTTGTAGTTCTCAGTCTTCATTTGTCGCTTTATCGCTTGTTAAATTTCTCTGTAATATTGTCAACAAAGATCTTTAGTTATCTCACCCATAGTAGTTTTCTCAATTTTCTCACATAAGTCGCTTCCAGTTTCTGGTCTTGCCATCCTATCTTCCAGAATTCTCTTTATGTACCTTAAGTTTTTTAAAATTGGCTCCAGTTTTTCTAGTAGATACAATGCAGACTTCTTCGCTCATCCACTGTAATCCTTATTGACTAGTTGCTACTTAAACAACACCAATGGTATATTATATTGACAAGCTGATGAATAAGACACGTGTGTAACACTTGGATGTTTTTATTGATAGAAATGCTTTGCTAACCATTAACTTCTTCAGTTATCTGTATTGGATTGACAAAATCATTGGCTGACGAAATGTGTCCAACAGTTAAGATTCCCAGGCGTTACATGTCTTATCACTAAGTTATTTCATTATGGTGTGGTTCATGAATGTTTATATTGTTCTGTCTTCCTCCTGTGGGAAGAGGGAACTAGGAACAGTTTTCTTAGCGAAAGAAGACTTTCTTGGAAATAAATACAGGATAATTTAGCAGTGTTGCCTATTTATGTTCTTTGGTCCTCATCCCTAGGATGAGATCTATAAGTAGCTTCCAGGGATCTTATTTACTGTTAGAGGTCTCACCCAGAAGAAGCATGGTAGGTAGCGGCGGTACTTGATCTCAGATATTTCCTCGCCTCTTGCCACCTTGACCTACCCTCTGACTTTCTCTCACGACTTTATATATTTGTGCTGGACGAATCAAAACTCCAAGGTTTTATTTTCAATTTGTGGGTTTTTTTGGTAATTATTCCAACCACGGTGTTGTCATTTGTATTCTTATGATAACACCTTTCTGAACACTGTCTAACGTTTTATCAACCACAAATGCAGTGTGGGGATTAAGAATGAGTTTCGAAGCTTTAAGTGAAACTAGAGAGACCTGGATGATTGATCTCATCCGAGTCGATTGCCTTGAAGGATAGATAACACACACCACACACACTAACACACACCACACACACTAACACACACCACACACACTAACACACACCACACACACTACACACACCATACACTAACACACACATACACTAACACACACCACACACACTAACACACCACACACACTAACACACACCACACACACTAACACACACCACACATACAATAACACACACCACACATACAATAACACACACACACATACAATAACACACACCACACATACACATAACACACACCACACATACAATAACACACCACACATACAATAACACAACCACACATACAATAACACACCACACATACAATAACACACACCACACATACAATAACACACACCACACATACAATAACACACACCACACATACAATAACACACACTAACACACACCACACATACAATAACACACACCACACATACAATAACACACACTAACACACACCACACATACAATAACACACACTAACACACACCACACATACAATAACACACACCACACATACAATAACACACACCACACACACTAACACACACCACACACACTAACACACACCACTCATACAATAACACACACCACACATACAATAACACACAACACACACCACACACACAATAACACACACCACATCTACTAGTGTGAGATCTTATATGTATATCAAAATTTGAAATATGAGCAGTGTTCAAAATTTGAAATATGAGCAGTGTTCAAAATTTGAAATATGAGCAGTGTTCATGAATATTGCAGAATAAAGATAATGTGTATGTTAAATATAAGTTTGTGTGGTTTAAAGCCTATCTACTTCACACGGGTCAGTTAGGCTACGTTTCACATAAACGCTAATTCAGTACTTTATAGTATCCCCTAATATAGAAATTAAGACGAACTCATGTGTATATACACAGAAATTTACATTTCTCGGTGTAAATATAGTGTGAAGGTCTGTAAGTAATAAAATGCTAGCTATTGTTATTTCCATATTTTAACTGATATTTATGTACACAGCCCACACAAAAGAGAGGAGCTTATGACGACGTTTGTCCGACTTGGACCATTTACAAAGTCACACTAACAGAAAAGGGTTAAGAAAGAGTGAGGTAGTCACTATATATAGGCGAGCGGGACAAAGACGGGAACAAGAGAGGGAGAGGAGGAAATAGCGGTAGTGATAAGGTAGGTAGTGGAAATAATAGAAGAAATAGTGGTAGTAGGGAGAGTATTTAGTGGCACGCATGAGAAAGGGGAGTGAAGGAAGGCAATAGTAAAGGCAGTAGCAATAGTAGAGGAATGGAGGGAAAGGGGAGGAAAAACTGACTTACAGAACATAGGCAGAAGAAAGGAAAACAAAGAAAAAAATAGGAAAGGAGAAGAGGTAGGGAGAGGAGAAGAAAGAATCAGGTTGTCACAAATGTCTGGAGTATTTAACAGTGTAATGAGAAAGGAGGCATCTTCAGAAACAAAGCCAGCACTAAGATTTATACAAGGAAAGCTGTGTACAGGGAAAGCTTCAACAAGACAGCGAATGTGAAAGCTTGAAGTGTGGTAGACAGTTTTAGCAGAGGACCAGTCAGTAGGATGACTGTGATCTCTAACATGACAAAAAGAGCATTATTGGTGTCGGCGAGCCTAACACTTCTTTTGTGTATTATGAGTCTGTCAGAAAGACAGCGGCCAGTTTCTCCAAAGTATTGGAGAGGACAAGATGAGCATGAGGGAGTAGACACCAGGGGCATCTATAGCAGGAGGGAAGAGGTGCGAACTAGATTATTGCTAATGCGGAGGATGTTTAGCGAAAAGTAAGTTTAATGTCTAAAGAACAGAGAGAGTTGTTGAGATTAGAAAGACTGGAAATATAGGGAAGGCAGAGAACAGGGGATTTCACAGGAGTTGAAAGTTTGGGAGAGAAGAAAAAAGCACAACACGCTTAGCACGTGCTGTGCCTTTTTGGTCTTGACAATTAGGCTTCTTTATATATTGTAGAATTACATTTTACTACCCTAATTACTTTCATATCAAGGACTGGAAAAGAACATAAGTGAGAATGGCCGAGCATTTTATCAAATATTTTTTGAGAAATGGAAACAGGTTTGGGGAGAGAATAAAAAAAGGTGGGAGAACTTGGGAAAATAATCTTGTTACGTAAGAAAAGGTGGTGAGAAGTTAGTGGGGAAGGCGGAGGCATGAAGAGATAAAAAGAATATTTTAAAATTTTGAAATGCGAATGGGATAGGGAAGACGCATACATAGTAACTTTAAAAAAGGGAAAGTGTAAGATTTTCTAGCTGAATAGGCCTGTTTTTTGTATTTGGTAAAGTCTAATACAGAATAATTATCCAAAGAGTTGAGGAAAATACACAGACTAGGATTGCAGAAAAACAAGGACGGTTTAGGAAAGGAAGCTGTGTAGGTTAGAACATAGTGAATGCTGCCGAGACGAGAGTCAGGAGTGGTTTATTAAATATATTGATATGGCAAAAGACATGTAAGGTGGAAAGAAAACCATGTGGCAGGAGTTGCAAATATATGGAATATATAGTAGGTTACTAAGAGCAATAATTAGTTTTTATGAAGAGAATGAAACTTAATTAGGATATGTAAAAGAGACGTGGACTATCATATAGTAACGTGGGTCTTAGTTAAATATGTTAATAGATGAGGCTGTGGAGGGAATTAAAGCTAGATAGATGGGGATAGGTGTGGGGTTTAAAATATTTGAAACTGATATGAAGTGAGAGTTGTCACAGTTACTATTTACTGGTGTGACGGTGCTTTTGTGGGGATTCTGAAGAGAAGTTATGGAGTTTTGGTGCATGAGTTTGGGAGCGAATAGAAGAATGAAGATGCAAGTCAACATAGAAACAAAAGCAAGGTGTTGAGAACAGAAAAGCATCTTGAGTAAATAAAGATCTTATGCGAGACAGGAGAAAGTTAATGTATTTTGATACTTGTGAGTAAATGTGAAGGCAGATGGGTTTTTTTCGTGACAAGGTGAATCATAAAATAGATGCGAGAAAGAAGGTAGTTAGTTTTGAGGTGTACATGGGAAGAAAGAGTTTACCAGTAGAAGAAAAAGGGGGAACGACTTAAAGTATAATGACCTGGGAGTTGTCAAGCTGTCGTAGTGTGAGCAAGATAGCATCTATAAAAAGATTCAGGAGGAACCTGCTAGCCGGACTTGAGTCCTGGAGGTACTATGAACGATGGATGAGGATTGGTGGAGCATTGAAAACGTGATCGTGTACTTCTAGAAGTAATAGCTGGTGAATGTATGATAGTTAATGCATGTTTCTTATTTGTGTGAAATCACAGATTTTGAGAGAATATGAAGTCTGTTAGAGTTTTTCTTTTATAGCTAGTTTTTCCCACTTTTGGTCTCCTAATTGGAGTTTCTACCATCTGCCCTCTCTTTTGTCTGTTCCTTACGCTGCTTCCACTGGTGTCTCACCTATCGTCTTGCCTTGTGTTCCTTCTTCCGTTTCCTCGCCTCTTCTGTACCTGACTCCCTGTAATCTCTGGTGTTATAAAGCCGTGCTGATGGGTTTAAGCAGCCAATCAATGCCCCAGGAAACCCCTAGCTCCGCCTCCTCCTTTAAATTGACCTATCATAACCAACTCAACAATGACCTTCGGCTGTTGATTGGGTGGCAGCTTCAGGCGTGTCCCGATTCAAGGTAGCTTAAAGAAGTCATATTGCATATCTAGTACCCGGAAACACCATATTATCTCTTGGCTTTCCTTAAGGTCTGCTGATATATCCTTCATTGGAGGAATTGGAGCTACCCTCCTCTAGATCAATCCTTATGACCTCCCATTTCCCAGACTGTGTGGACCTTACGGGCTTAGCGCTTCCCTATGAATATAAATCTAATATCATACCCTTTTAAGACTCTCACTTGAATACCTTTCATGCCCACAAGGACTAGTGACTTACGTGGCCCCTAAAGGGCGACATAAGTAAAATACGTAGGTGTCGACATCGTTCTCCTGAAACTTAAGGCTAGCCTCTCCCCTCCCTCCCAGACAAACTGTAAACATCAGGGACAAGGTCAACTCATCGATACAAACTTTCCTCATTTTTTTCTTCGAATTCTGTACCAACAGTTCCTCTTTATCAGCATTTATTTATAAAAGAGTTTTCTAAGTGTTACAAGGAGAGCGGGCGATAAAATGTAAAGGTGAGAGGCACAACACTGCGACTAGCCGAGGATTCGAACCCATGTCGTTTTGGCCCGCCCCATGGTGAGCGGAAATCACACATGATGCTCTAACCCACAGGACCACGCAATCCTACAAGAATCACGCACCCAGCAGAACTAGTTTTTACCGTGATCTGAGGTAAAACACCCAACTCTGCTGGGTGCGTGATTCTTGTAGGATTGCGTGTCCGGAGGTTAAGCGTCATGTGATTTTCGCCACCATGGGCAAATGACATGGGTTCGAATCCTCGGTTAGTCGCAGTGCTGTTATTGATTCAATACCACTCGTTCATGGTTACAATATTTTTTTGTTTTTGTTTTTTTTCAACAAGTCGGCCGTCTCCCACCAAGGCAGGGTGACCCAAAAAGAAAGAAAATCCCCAAAAAGAAAATACTTTCATCATCATTCAACACTTTCACCACACTCATACATAATCACTGTCTTTGCGGAGGCACTCAGATACGACAGCTGAAAATAGTCCCTCCCAGCTGTCACTATCCCAGACCCCTCTAAAGTGCAGGCATTGTACTTCCCATTTCCAGGACTCAAGTCAATAATATATATATATATATATATATATATATATATATATATATATATAAACATTGTCTCTACGTCCACATCAGGACTCGGACCTGCAAATTCTGTATCAGAGTTCACAGTACTTTACCACGGAGCCAGACCCCAGATAAGTATGGGGGGCCTAGCCGTATGTAGACGATGTTTTCCCATACCCCGGGGCACCAGGCTTGATTTCAAAGTTACTTCATCAACTTTTGTTAATTACTCATGTTAATTTAATTACTAATTGTAATTAATTAATTGCTAATTGTATTTAATTATATTAATTTGTTAATAGTTGTAATAATTATGCTAGTTTTACAGTCATGTTAGATATGTTAGTTAACCAATCACGTTAATTTGGTAATTATGTAAATAGGTTAATAATAATAATCTGTTTCTAAAAGTACATAATACAACTAATACAGACCTAGCTGGCATCCTGTAGAGCCTCTGGTTATGTAGAGTATTTCTGGTCATACACAACAGTCGACTAACACCCAGGTACCTGCTTACTGTTAGGTTAACAGGGGCAGCAGGTGTAAGGAAACAGGACTATCATTTCGCCAGTATTATTACTAATATAGGTTTAGTTGTAAAATTTATTAGTGTTTTAATGGCATTTTAACTGTTAAAAAATATATTTTAATTAACCATTAAATTTTAAAAGGATCCTTGAATTTAAGGGGAAGAGAGGAAGTAAGGGAGAGAGGGTGAGGGGAAGAGAGAGGGGAGGGGGACGGAGGGTGGAACACCAGAGGCAACACCTGTCAGTCTTGAAACTAAAAGTGAAAACTCACCTGTCCATCTGCGCCATTCACAAGGCCAGTTCAGGGGTCCCTTAACTCTTCAGCTTATCGTCCCCTTCATGAAGTTTCAGATTGTTCATCGACCCCCAAACATTATATGAAAATAATTTAATAGTACTTAACTAATAGTTCTGCGAATATTAATATATGATGATAATAACGGCTTCATAAAAAAATAGGTAATATTTAAATTATGAAAAATATAACATTTAACATAGCCTATTTTACTGAAATTGTTGATATTAATGGGAAGTTTGCATCTGATGAATGTCAACAAGCTCACTGATATATTTTTTTTATATTTTATTTAACAACATATTGCAATACATAACTGATATTTGGCTGGAGATTAAATTTTAGTGGTAAGTCACTAGGCTCTTCCAGGTTTAGTCTGTTCCTCTGCTTGCTTGGAATTACATCTGCATGGCTAAAACCAACTTCAACCATGTACTGACTCCCTTTTGGCCCCCAGCCATTTATCGACCCCTTTGATAGCCCCATCGACCCTTAGTGGTCGATATTGACTACTTTGGGGAACCCTGCGTTTAATGATCTCGATGCTTGTCATTCCCCTGGTTCAGCAATCTCACTGGCCCGGCTGTTCCACTGGTTCAGCAGTCCCACTGGTTCATTGATTCCACTGGTTCAGTGATCCCACTGGCCCGGCTGTTCCACTGGTTCATCAGTCCCACTGGTTCAGTGATCGCACTGCTTCAACGGGTTAAAAAACTTTAAGGTTCCTTCTGGTCTCACTGGTTGGGTCGTCCCACTGGCCTCGGGGTTTCATTGATCGTCTAGTGATGATTATTTACACTGACGTCTTCTATATTATCAGTAGCTTATATTTGTGGAAGTAGCAGCAACTACAGTCATGCAGTTAGAGTGGAAGCCACCTGTGTTTACACTCAGCTGTCGTAATGCAGAGTTCACTTAACGTAATTATTTTAAGAGACAAAAACGTTATATTTAGTTGCTTTCAGTTGGCGCGTGTGTCAGAGCCGTGAGCTGGCGGAAGTGTTCGCTCAAGTTGAATACATGAGTTTGTTGTCACAATGAGTGGCTATATGGGACTGAGTATTGCAATTTTTACAGAACGTTTGGAAAAGTCACCAGGTGACGGCCTAGTATTACCTTCCCGTGTTTTTTTGTCATCATTACAGTCAGTTGTATTGCGTGAAGGGCATTCTTGTTAATAATGGCTTTTATGCCAATGGTCCTCTAAATAGGACGGGCTTTTTTTACACGCTCCGCTTTTGTTTTATTGAGGTGGGGTACGAGAGCCAGGGCCCGTGAGCAGCGCTACTGGTAAATGTTCGCCAGATCCTTCTTTACGTTCATTCTTTCTCACAAGGTATGTTCTTGTGTGCGAGAAAGGCTGAACAACACTGAACAACTGTCTCGCAAGACTGACGGATTGAACACATCGAAATTATCAAAAATTTCGCCTGCTGCGCAGGTGAAGAGTTTTGAAAATAAAGATTGCAGAGTTTTGCATCTTGAGTTTCCGAGCGCACTTGAAAAGGTGTAGGCTCCGTGCTGGTGCTGTGTACTCCAAGACAGGCCTAAACGTTATTCACTACATCTTAGAAAGATTCTTACGGTCCCTGACGGCAATTCTATCGTTAAATAACTTGCCATATGTATGCTACCCATAGTAGTCAATTTAAGAGTACACTGAACAATATTTGATTAGATTTTAGATTTTGCCACCGAAGTGGCTAGTTTATTGTGCACCCCATATTCATCCTGTGGACGGTAGCGCAAGAGCATATGGATACAAAAGGCCTAGGAACTAGGCCCCAAAAGGGTTAACAATTGTACATATGGATTTATATCTACAGTTTACTTATCTGTTATAAGCAAATTTAGGGAATTTGCTTAGTATATCTGGTATCTTATTTTCATTAATAAGATATATTGACATGTCACATAGGTTATTATACTGTCTATCTCTCTATTCCTCAATAAGTGGACAATTAAGCACATAGTGTTCAAGACAGTGACCATTTGCCTGATCACATAATTTGCATTTAGTTTGATCATCATCTGTGTGTCTCCCAAACTGCCAGAAGTACTTGTAGCCAAGCCTAAGCCTGGCCACTACAACATCAGTCAGTCTGTTCACATTGCAAGTTGCTCCATATATATACTTATCTATGTTTATGTTATAGTGGGTTATAGATCTACTCAGGCTTCTAACTGCATTCCTATAACAATCATTTTCATTATTTACTTCTCTCCTAATATTATTCCTAATACTAGACACAGATATACCAAAGTTATATTCTACATTCTCCTTCTGGGTGCTCTTCTTGGCTAACATATCAACTTTATCATGAAGGAGTAATCCAATGTGTGATGGGATCCATAGCAATTGTACATTAATTCCTTTGTCCCGGATTTTTGAGTATCTATACCTGGCTTCAGTCCATTAGGACTGAAGAAGCCACGTATGGTGAAACGACCAAAACAGACTTTTCAACACACTCAGCTCACAATGAGTGTCCATGGTTAGATCCCCGGTACGGGTGGGAACGTTGGACGTGTTTCCTTACCCCTGCTGTCCCTGTTCATCTAGCAGCAAGTAGGTACCTGGGTGTTAGCCGACTGGTGCGGGTCGCATCCGGGGGGGAAGGGTAGTGTACCTCAGAAGAGTTGGGCTTTGAAATGAGCTGAGGCAGGATAACAGCTCTTAGCCTGTAAAATTGATTTGTGTAATAAAAAAATCCCACGTTTTCAATTACCAGACGAGGATAGACACAGTTGAACAGCACAACCTTGGCTCTCTGGCACTAAACCTTAACACTTGTTCCTCCTTAAATCTAATTTTACCTTAAATATTTCCAGGTCCCAGCGCCCTCCCATAACCAGGATAAACGAATTAGCATTCCCGTCTCACAAACAAGAACTATGAGTCTCAGCCTCTAGACTTTATAAATTCCTAATCTGTACTCCGTCTCTGGTATTCTCCCTCCTTCCCCAACTTGCACGATATCATACTTATTTGGGTTGAAATCGAGTAGCTACTTCCTTGACCGTACTTCCTGCCTGTCCAAGTCTTGTAATTTGTCTCATTTTTTTGTTCTTGTTCTTCTCATTAGCTTTGTGATGACTTCGGCAAACAATGATTTAACCCTTTCTGGCAGATAATTTACATATATTATAATAATAATGTCGTTAGTACTAATGTTTGGAGGACCCCACTAGTTACATTTTCCCACGCTGAAACGTCCGTCTTTATCGTTACTCCTTGTCTTGTGCTTTTTAGATGTACCTTAATTTGTACTCACCTATTTGTGGTTGCAGGGGTCGATTCATAGCTCCTGGCCCCGCCTCTTCACTGATTGCTACTAGGTCCTCTCTCTCCCTGCTCCATGAGCTTTATCAAACCTAGTCTTAAAACTATGTATGGTTCCTGCCTCCACTATGTCGCTTTCTAAGCTATTCCACTTCCTGACAACTCTATGACTGAAGAAATACTTCCTAACATCCCTTTGACTCATAGGAGTCTTCAACTTCCAATTGTGACCCCTTGTTTCTGTGTCCCCTCTCTGGAACATCTTGTCTCTGTCCACCTTATCTGTTCCTCGCAGTATCATCCTCCTGATGATCTTTTCCATGACTTTGCATACTATACACGTCAGTGACACAGGTCTGTAGTTTAATGCCTGTGTCGAACGCCTTCTTGCAGTCCAAAAAATGCAGTCTATCCACCCCTCTCTCTCGTGTCTTACTTCTGTTACCTTGTCATAAAACTCCAGTAGGTTTGTGACACAGGATTTTCCTTCCCTGAAACCGTGCTGGTTGTCGTTTATAAGCTTGTGTCTTTCTAGGTGCTCCACCACTCTCCTCCTGATGATCTTCTCCATGACTTTGCATATTATACACGTCAGTGACACAGGTCTGTAGTTTAATGCCTGTGTCGAACGCCTTCTTGCAGTCCAAAAAAATGCAGTCTATCCACCCCTCTCTCTCGTGTCTTACTTCTGTTACCTTGTCATAAAACTCCAGTAGGTTTGTGACACAGGATTTTCCTTCCCTGAAACCGTGCTGGTTGTCGTTTATAAGCTTGTGTCTTTCTAGGTGCTCCACCACTCTCCTCCTGATGATCTTCTCCATGACTTTGCATACTATACACGTCAGTGACACAGGTCTGTAGTTTAATGCCTTGTGTGTGTGTTAGTTAGTTAGTTACCATTTTGTCCTAGGCACATGTCGATTAGACACTAGGCCTGTTGTATGTATGTGTGTGTGTGTGTGTGTGTGTGTGTGTGTGTGTAACGAAACACTTCGAAATGTTTCGGCCCCGCCGGGAATTGAACCCGGGCCCTCCGTGCGTGAAGCAAGAGCGCTAGGTGTGTGTTAGTTACCATTTTGTCCTAGGCGCATGTCAATTAGACACTAGGCCTGTTGTATGTATGTGTGTGTGTGTAAGGAAACACTTCGAAATGTTTCTGCCCCACCGGGAATTGAACCCGGCCCCTCCGTGCGTGAAGCGAGGCTTTACCCACTGGGCCACCGGGTGTGTGTGTGTGTGTGTGTGTGTGTGTACTCACCTATTTGTACTCACCTATTTGTGGTTGCAGGGGTCGAGTCATAGCTCCTGGCCCCGCCTCTTCACTGATTGCTACTAGGTCCTCTCTCTCCCTGCTCCATGAGCTTTATCAAACCTAGTCTTAAAACTATGTATGGTTCCTGCCTCCACTATGTCGCTTTCCAAGCTATTCCACTTCCTGACAACTCTATGACTGAAGAAATACTTCCTAACATCCCTTTGACTCATAGGAGTCTTCAACTTCCAATTGTGACCCCTTGTTTCTGTGTCCCCTCTCTGGAACATCTTGTCTCTGTCCACCTTATCTATTCCTCGCAGTATTTTATATGTCGTTATCATGTCCCCCCTAACCCTCCTGTCCTCTAGTGTCGTCAGGCCGATTTCCCTTAACCTTTCTTCGTAGGACAATCCCCTTAGCTCTGGGACTAGTCTTGTTGCAAACCTTTGCACTTTCTCTAATTTCTTGACGTGCTTGACCAGGTGTGGGTTCCAAACTGGTGCTGCATACTCCAGTATGGGCCTGACGTATATGGTATACAGAGTCTTGAATGATTCCTTGGTGAGGTATTGGAACGCTATTCTTAGGTTTGCCAGCCGCCCGTATGCTGCAGCAGTTATCTGATTGATGTGTGCCTCAGGAGATGTGCTCGGTATTATACTCACCCCAAGATCTTTTTCTTTGAGTGAGGTTTGCAGTCTTTGGCCACCTAGACTATACTCTGTCTGCGGTCTTCTTTGCCCTTCCCCGATATTCATGACTTTACATTTGGCAGGGTTAAATTCAAGGAGCCAGTTACTGGACCAGGCTTGCAGCCTGTCCAGGTCTCTTTGTATTCCTGCCTGATCCTCGACTGATTTGATTCTTCTCATTAACTTCACATCATCTGCAAACAGGGACACTTCTGAGTCTATCCCTTCCGTTATGTCATTCACATATACCAAAAACAGTACAGGTCCTAGGACTGACCCTTGTGGAACTCCACTCGTCACAGGTGCCCACTCTGACATCTCGTCACGTACCATGACTCGTTGTTGCCTCCCTGTCAGATATTCTCTGATCCATTGCAGTGCTTTTCCTGTTACGTGTGCCTGATCCTCTAGCTTTTGCATTAATCTCTTGTGAGGAACTGTGTCGAACGCCTTCTTGCAGTCCAAAAAAATGCAGTCTATCCACCCCTCTCTCTCGTGTCTTACTTCTGTTACCTTGTCATAAAACTGCAGTAGGTTTGTGACACAGGATTTTCCTTCCCTGAAACCGTGCTGGTTGTCGTTTATAAGCTTGTGTCTTTCTAGGTGCTCCACCATTCTCCTCCTGATGATCTTCTCCATGACTTTGCATACTATACACGTCAGTGACACTGGTCTGTAGTTTAATGCCTCGTGTCTGTCTCCTTTCTTAAAAATTGGGACTACATTTGCCATCTTCCACGCCTCAGGTAGTTGTGTGTGTGTGTGTGTGTGTGTGTGTGTGTGTGTGTGTGTGTGTGTGGGTGTGTGTGTGTGTGTGTGTGTGTGTGTGTCAGCGAGAGGGAAAGTGTGTTGAGAGGTCAGACTGGTTAAGCCTGACGACTGACGGCTTCTGACCTTTTTCTCACTCCTCTCCACCACTCTCTCCTCTCCACCACTCTCTCCACCACTCTCCTCTCCACCACTCTCTCCACCACTCTCCTCTCCACCACTCTTCTCTCCACCACTCTCTCCACCACTCTCCTCTCCACCACTCTCTCCACCACTCTCTCCACCACTCTCCTCTCCACCACTCTCCTCTCCACCACTCTCCTCTCCACCACTCTCCTCTCCACCACTCTCCTCTCCACCACTCTCTCCTCTCCACCACTCTCTCCTCTCCACCACTCTCCTCCACCACTCTCCTCTCCACCACTCTCTACTCTCCACCACTCTCTCCACCACTCTCCTCTCCACCACTCTCCTCTCCACCACTCTCCTCTCCACCACACTCTCCACCACTTTCAGTGAACTGAAACACTAACTAATTTATCACCTTGACACCAGACCTAGAAACATTATGTAAGCTCTGAGGAGAAACCATATACAGTAGACTGAAGGTAAGGTGGTGGTGGTTGTGTTGGTGTTGGGGGACATGATACTGATGATGAGGGAGGTGATGGTAAAGTTGTGGTGGTATTGGGGGTAGTGATAGTGGTGGTATTGTGTCAGTACTGGGAAACTTTCTCCTGACTTTTGTTAGTCATATATGACTCCGCAAACCGCTCGGTCACGTGACCAAGACCTTCTGCTGCTGTGTCAGCTCACCGCATAAAAAACAAGTTTGCTACCACATCTTAAGATGTATGTTGGACCTGGGTTATGAAGTTTAAATAAAAGGTCATTAAGAGGCACGTAAGTTCCCCCGTCTTCCATGTTCATTTTCCCACTATAATCTACCTTGTCCATAATTACTATCGCATTTGCTTTGTCTGTTTCGTAAGGTGAAGTCCAGGATCTTTCCTTAATTCATGGTATAACTTAACAAATCTTTGATGACAATTGTTGTTGTAGAGGTGTGAGTAAAGCTCACACCTCTACAACAACAATTGTCATCAAAGATTTGCAACCTGCGGGAGGGTTAGCTACCCAGCATAACCCAGTAAAGTCTCATCATTGAGGACTGTCTTATATCCTTATTCTCATTACCTGTAATCATAATCCAACCTGTAATCCTCACAACAGTTAAATATGATAAATGCGTTTAAAAGAAATATTAATATGCTAAGCAATTCTCTCAATAAATATTCTTATTCTCGTTACCTATAATCATAATCTAACCTTAAAGTAACAATTGACTGTTTGTTCTCATGGTAATTCCTAAATTTATTGTTTATGAACACCGATACCGTATATGTAAGCAGTTAATTAGTTATTGCCATTTAAGTCTTAAGTAAGGCTTAAGTTTGCCATAAATGCAAAGGGCTTTTTGCATGCACACTTAAATGTCACCCAACTCTGTACAAACATTGTATTGTGCTGAAATAAAAATTATTGTGATCCTTGTCCGCCGGGATACCACCCACAACAGTTAACTAACACCCAGGTACTACTGCTAGATGACCAGGGACAGCAGGTGTAATGTCGTGGGGGGTAGTTCTCATGGATTGGGTAATAAGCAGACGAGCTTGGTTGGTAACTTACTGTATTGGAGTCAGATATAAAGGGAGTGATCTCAGAGCCTAACGCCTGTCACCCTGTCTACTCTCTGCCCGCTCGATGGTAACTGACTCTAGGAGGGCTGAGGGGCGTTCATATTCGAAGACTGACCTTTGACACTGCTTAGGTCATCAAGAATGTAACGGCCAACGGTCACATGCAAGGCTCATGATTCAGTAATGGTTATAAGCTACTATGTACTATCACTGAACTACTAATGACAACTGCAGTGACAGCTCGGTCATGTTACGTATGTTGTCCCGACATACAGCTAATACAAACTAAAGGCAACAGGCGTACAGCTCTGGGCTGATTCTATACAATGTCAAAGTACATAATTGTCAGTTGAACATTATACTACACATGGATATTATCGTGATGGAAATCAATCTACATGACTATATGATATATCATGATTCATAGGAATTAATGAGCTCAATACTAGAATCTTATGATAAAAGAGATAAAAAATTTTTGATCGATTGATCTGTCTTCATATGACCTACGAATTCTGAGGAAATATATGTACAAGGAAGGCAGTGATTAACAGACAAGGTAGATCTGGTGCACTCAAATCTATACTGTTAAATCTCAGAATTCGGAGAGAACGTGAACACACACACAAAAAAAAAATTGAATAATACTTAGTTGATATTGTAACACACAGTTGAAATACAATTACTACACTATTATCTATACAGGTTATTTACATTTAACCGCAATTCTGCTAGGGTGAGATTGACATATGCTGAATGATTATCATCTCTGGGAGGATCAAACTCTGTTGCAAATGGTAACTCAATTTCTGATTGAGGAGGATCTACACTGGTATCCACAAATTATACTTGAGGATTTCTCAATACTTGTCATGTACGTAGGGAATAACGACATTCAGGTTGATCATCTGACTGATCATTAGAGGTAGAGGGTATAGCAATAGGAGAATTGTCAGTCTGCCTCGCTTGTCTGGTTGTCAGGGTTGTCAGGGACCTCATCCTCATCGCATACTAACTTCATATGATCTAAATGCGATTCTTTAAACTGACCCGTACTAATTTCTCTAACTTTATAGTTATTGCCATTAATATGTTCGACTACTCGGTAAGGACCAACAAACTTTTGGTCGAGTTTTGGCATTGCCGAAGTTTTGTTAAAGTTAGTCAGTATAACTCTCGAACCTACTTTAACTTTTGTCGGTTTGGCTCGAGTGTTAGTTACTCTTGTAAATTCTGCTGTTGACTTATGAAGTGTTTCACAGATTCATCTGAAAACACACTGAGCTTGACTGGTACGAGTTGCAATAAAATCATCAGGATTGTAAGTTGGTTTCGGATTAGAATATAACAACTCATAAGGCAAACGCTTATCAACACCGTACAATGCATAATGTGGGGTGTCACCTATAGAAGCATTATAAGCAGAATTTATTGCACACTGAACATCAGGTATAACTTCATCCCAGGTTGCACTATTGGGATTGATAGTGGCTCTTAAGACATCAAGGACTTTCTTATTCGTTCTTTCTGCTAAACCATTACTGGCAGGATGGTGAGGAACAATGGTTGATTTTGTAATCTTATACAAAGCACACAAGTTTTCAAGAATCTCATTACAAAATTCACCTCCATTATCTGTTATGAGGGACTTAGGGGTGGTATGTCTGCAGATTATACGTTCCTTGAACGCTTTTGCTACTGTCTCAGCAGTCTTATCTGCAATAGGCACTAACTCACAATATCTGGTAAAATGATCGAACATCACACACAGATGTTTGTTTCCTTTGAGGGAACATTGGAAATTAGTCAACAGGTCTAGTTCAACTCTTTCCCATGGCTCACTAGTAGTTGGAAAGACTTGGATTGGATTAGGACCAGTAACATTGCCTTTATATTTCATACAGACACTACATTTCTTAACATACTCAGTAATATCATTTGACATACGAGGCCAAAAGTATTTCAATCTAGCTTGTTTCACAGAACGATCCATACCAGGGTGTGCAACACCTGGTACATCGTGAACTAGCTGTAAGGCTACTTTTACTAGTGACTGTGGAATTACTAACTGGTATACCCTTCTACTAGGAGTACCCAGCTTGGTAGTGCTATACAGTAATTCTTGGTTCATGACAAAGTCACTGATGGGTGCTGGTGGCTTCACAGTAAGAATAAGATCTTCCTCGAGCAGGAATCGAATCACACCAGACCACATGGGATCTGTTCTTTGGGCATTCTTTACATCATCAGCACTAAACGGAGGATCGGCAGTTACTACACTAACATGATGCGATAAAGCATCAGCAACTACGTTTGACTTGCCAGGTAAATGTTCAAAGGTGGGGTTGAACTCTTTGATAGTCAAGGACCATCTGGCTAGTCTTCCAGTAGGTTGTTTATTCTGGAATAAAGGTATCAATGGGACATGATCTGTCAAAACATGAATAGAGTACTGATATATGTCTCAGAAGTGCTTTAAAGGCCATACTATCGCTAAAGCTTCTTGCTTGGTAACTGTATAGTTACGTTCAGCCTTAGTAAGGACTTGGCTAGCAAATGCATCTGCGTTGTACTTGCTACCGGTCTTTTGTGCAAGGATGGCACCAATGCCAATGGAACTAGCATCAGTGGTTAGGTAAAAAGGCTTTGAAAAATCTAGAAATTTCAAAATTGGAGTAGATGTTAGCTTTTCTTTGAGAGTTTGGAATGCTCTTTCTTGACGGAAGGTCCAAACAAATTGGGCATCCTTCCTGAGCAACTCAGTCAACGGAGCTGCTATTGAAGAAAAATTGGCAATGAATGGTCTATTAAAACCTGCTAAGCCCACAAAGGATCTTACGGCATCAGTAGTTTTGGGAGATGGAAAATTTGATACTGCAGTTACTTTACTTTGGTCAGTCGTAACCCCTTTAGGAGGGACTACGTGATAAAGAAACTTGATTTCTGATCTGAAAAATTGACATTTGGGTGGTTTGATCTTTAAATTGGCTTTTTCAAGCTTATCAAGTACTACATCAATTCTTTTTAAGTGCGTATCTACATCTTGGTACATGACAATCACATCGTCTAAGTACACCATAAGTGCGTTACCTATGAGGCCTCTAAAGATATTGGTCATGAGCCTCGAAAAGGTGATAGGTGAGGATCTTAACCCGAAGGGCATACGTAGGAAGTGAAAATGACCTGTTGGAGTGGAGAATGCGGTTAGCTCTTGGCTGTCCTCGTGAAGAGGGACTTGCCAAAACCCTTGTAACAAATCTAGGGTCGAGAAGACTTTGTTATCTCCGATGTTACGTAAAAGATCACCAAGTACAGGAAGTCTACCTGGAGTCTACTTGGAGAGAATTCTGGGAAGTGGGAAGCGATCTGGAATTGTTTTCGCATTTAACTTCCTAAAGTCAATCACTGGGCGCCAAGTACCGTCCTTCTTTGGTACTAAGATCAGGGGCGCATTCCAAGGTGAATTGCTAGGTGCGATAACACCATCAAGCATCTGATTGATTAATTCATCTGCGACAGCAACTTGTGAATGCGGCATTCTGTACGCAGGTACATAAATTGGTCTAGTACCAGGTTCAAGTGGAATATGATGGGACAATAAGTTCATTATACCCATCTTCTCACCTGGTAAGGCAATGGCTTTACGACGTTCATTCAATAGAGTCAACAAACGTTTGACTTCATCTGGGGAGTCATTGGGAGCTAAGTCTTTCTCCTCTACTGGTGGAATGGATTGATCCAGTGGAGTGGATTGACCTTTCCCGGTTGAAATAGCACCAACCCAATGGTCAGGTGACAACTCATCCCCATAAATGCTAGGCTGGTGCAACTCACACCCACGCATACTGGCCCATGCTAAACTGGTGCAACTCACGCCCATGCTAGGCTGGTGCAACTCATGCCCATGCTAGACAACTGACACCCATGCATACTGGCCCATGGTAGGCTGGTGCAACTCACACCCATGCATACTGGCCCATAGTAGGCTGGTGCAACTCGCACCCACGCACTCCCACTCGTGTACTACGTGTCTAACATATATTTAAAGCTATCCAAGGTCCTTGCTTCACTAACACTCATTTAAAGTTTGTTCTACTCATCTACAATTCTGTTGCTAATCCAGTATTTTCCTATCTCCTTTCCAAATGTAAATTTGTCCCACTTAAATCTGTTGGTGCACGTTTTGCCTTGATTGGATATTTCTAAGACATTATGTCCCAGGGTTTTCACCTGTGCACTTCACTTGTATCCCCATCTAATTCTACGCCTCTCCAGAGTGCTAATTCAGTGCCCTCAGCTTATATTGGTAAGAAAGATTTCTGACTGATACAGAGAATCAACTTCGTCATCCTTGTCTGTTTTTTCAGGTCATTTATGTTTGTTGTGTAATATGGAGACCAGAACTTACTAAAGACAGAAAGTTGAAGTATATCCTGAAGACTTCTATTATTTATGATTCTTGATATGAAACCATAAATTTTAAAAGATTCATTGCAAACACTTTTGCACTATTGCCTTAGTTTTAGATTACTGCTAACCAGATCTTCTGAGTCTTTTTCACTTTGGTTGAGATCTACATTGTTGAGTTTATAGGTGCCATAGTTATTTGCTTTCTTCAGGAATAGAACCTTACATTTGTGTTGGTAATATGTGGTGTGTGTGTGTGTGTGTGTGTGTGTGTGTGTGTGTGTGTGTGTGTGTGTGTGTGTGTGTGTGTGTGTGTGTGTGTGTGTGTGTGTGTGGCAATAGTAACTACCACATACGGTGTTATTAATATACACAACACACGTGACTTGGGTTATACACACACCACTTACCACCACTTGAGTGTGCCATATGGAAAGTGATAATTTTAATTTTTTTTATTGATAAAATTAAGCTGTTTTAGCTGTACGAAGCGTCCTGTTAGCTGAAATTTTCCTTAAGTGCCTTTCAAGAGCCGGTGAAACGCTCTTGATCCAAGGAATTTGAGCTGCCCTTCCCTTGGATAGAATATGCCTCCCCTTTCCCCAGGGGATGGATGACTTCCTTAATTACGTATTAGCTACTTCACATAACTCATCCATGTAATTTTTTGTAATGACTAACATTGTGGCTAGTGTAAGTTTGACAAGAATACATTGAGCTTCCCTGTCATTATGGTGTCTTAATAAAAAGGCTTATATGAAGACTACCGAGATTTCTCCTCGAGTCTGGTTGTTTTAGCTGAGATTATATGTAAAATAGTGCACTTGTTTAAAAGCTGTGTTAATGTTTAAAATCTTGTTTTCGTTGTTTCTATTGGTGAAGTATTTGAGCCACGAATAATAGTCGTGGAGTAACATGTGGTGTTGACATCTGCATCTTGGTTAGCATTTCTGCCAGGGTCTTTGTCACACAAACATTTTATCAGCTGCTCTTTTTCCTTCTATTTTGATTCTCTTGCGTTACTGGGGTTGAATTTGAGTAGCCCTTTCTCCGACCTTTGCTGAACTATGTGCTGGTGTTGTAGTCATCAGTGTTTAGCTACTCTGTCATCTCTGAACACTGACTTGTATGATTTTTGGGCATCTGAGAAGATCGTGTACATACCATAAGTTTACCTGAAGACTATTTTCGGGGTTAGCACCCCTGCGAACCGGTCCCGGACCAGTGGGTGGCTTGATCAACCAGACTGTTCGTATTAGCCGCACGAAGTCCAATGCAGGCACCACAGACCGTCTTATCAGGAACTAACTCGAGTGCCTTATGAAATTTTCTCTTGATAGTTAAGGGAGTGTTCGTAATTCCTCTTAGGTATATATAAAGAGAGGGTGTTGAAGAGTCTTGGTCCTTTACACTTACTGAGTTATCTTAGTGTACTTCCTGTGCTCCTGCTTTTCAGAGAATATTTTGCTTTCGTAGAGAGTGATGCCATTCTTGTTGTAGATATATAATGTTAAGTGTGCGGGTCATCGGGCACACGACTCTGTCCCACACCAGCGCTGATACTTGAGGAACCCTGCTGGTTTTGCGCTCTCATTCACACGCTTCCTTACCGAGTTTTGTGTTCTATATAAATAACTCTGTACGACTGTAACCAGATATAAACATGTAAAGAATTCATTACCACTGTAACTTGTTTAGCAGTCTTTTGACTGCCACCGCATGGATGTGGGGTATACCTGGACTACACCTGGACAGCGTTTAGGGGTGCATAATACAGTAAACTACAGGGCATTTCTTTCCTCTATATATTAATCTCTACCTTTCCATTTTACTGGTTACGTTTAGTGCAGTAGTGTACCAAGAGCCTTCTGGCACTACCAATAGGCACTCTATCCGTCCGTCCGTCCGTCCATCTGTACATCCGTCCATCCATCTGTACATCCATCTGTACATCCGTCCATCCAACTGTACAGCCATCCTTCCATCCATTTTTTTTCTTTATCTGTGAGAGTCATGGTTGAAGGTGGTCGCCTGCGTGAGAGCCAAGGGTTCGTCATTCAAGTCATCTTCGCCTCTCTTCTCTTCATTTCATCAATGGTGTCTGTTTCACTGTGTGTTTGTCTGTGGTATGATTGTAACTTGACTGTATCATTATTATGTTTTGCACTAATCAGTTTTACAGCCTGAGAGATGTTGACCTACCTCAGCTCACTGCAAGCCCAACTCTATGTAAAGTATAATTCCACCTTAGGATGCGACCCACAATAGTCGAATAACACCCAGGTACCTACTTACTGCTAGATGAACGGGTAGCAGGTGTAAGGGAACATGTCTAACGTTTCCACCCATGCCGGGGATCGAACCACGGAAACTCAGTATATGAGATGAGCGCGTTACCCACTTACTCATGTAGATTTGTGTTTATCATTGTTGGCAGAGTGTCTCCTTGCAACTGGTATTTTTCCCACACACACAAAGTAAAAGTGAAAGCAGAGGAGAGAAAAAGTTATTGCAGTGCTGGATAACACTCGATTAACCCACAAACTTGTCTGGGAAACCATGAACATGGGGGTAGGGGTTGAATGAGGGTTGTTGTGAGGGGTTTGGAGAGGAGAAGAAATAGACAGATTGGAAGGAAGAAAGAGGGTTGAGGGGGAAGGGGGTGTTTAAGAGGATTTGTTTGTCAGGAAGCACGACAAATATTTTGATGTAATGAGCTCATTGCTTGAGCATACAACCCCCCCCCCCCACACACACACCACCAACCCTCAGTTAGGTTTCTACATCATGTTTAAAAAAATCTTGGAAATTTTTATGTGTTAAATTTTAATTATTAATATTATTAGTAGTAGTATTAGTAGAAACTTGTAGTATTAGTAATAATAGTAACAGTAATTAATGTTAGTAGTAGTAGTACTAGTAGAAATAGTCATAGTAGTAGTAATAATAGTAGTAGTCAAAGTAATATTAGTACTGATCTCTGAAGAGCAACCTGTAAGTGCTTGCCTGAAAAAAATTTCTTTTATTTATTCAAAGTTTTCATTTTCATTTGACACATAAGACAATGCCTCATCCGATAGGCTTCAAATTTTCAACGCTGGTGTACGATAACTTGGACAATATTCTTGGAGCTATTGGTAGGTGCTGGCCAGGTGTCTTATTCCTCAGGCAGAGAAGATCAGTTCTCTCTGCCGCAAAAAAATCTTAACAAGTTTGGAAATTTAGGTTTGTCATGGTGGGCCAGTTGTGTAGGGATTTAGGCCTATCACTATGATAGTTGTGAGGATTTAGGCCTTGATGGACTGATTACCTCATCACATTGCTTGGACGTCCAACTGTTGCACATGTGTACCATTGTGGGATAGTTGTGTGAAGGTACCAGTGTACCACTGTGGGATAGTTGTGTGAAGGTACCAGTGTACCACTGTGGTATAGTTATGTGAAGGTACCAGTGTACCACTGTGGGATAGTTGTGTGAAGGTACCAGTGTACCACTGTGGTATAGTTATGTGAAGGTACCAGTGTACCACTGGTATAGTTGTGTGAAGGTACCAGTGTACCACTGTGGTATAGTTGTGTGAAGGTACCAGTGTACCACTGTGGTATAGTTATGTGAAGGTACCAGTGTACCACTGTGGTATAGTTGTGTGAAGGTACCAGTGTACCACTGTGGTATAGTTATGTGAAGGTACCAGTGTACCACTGTGGTATAGTTGTGTGAAGGTACCAGTGTACCACTGTGGTATAGTTGTGTGAAGGTACCAGTGTACCACTGTGGTATAGTTGTGTGAAGGTACCAGTGTACCACTGTGGTATAGTTGTGTGAAGGTACCAGTGTACCACTGTGGTATAGTTGTGTGAAGGTAGCAGTGTACCACTGTGGTATAGTTGTGTGAAGGTACCAGTGTACCACTGTGGTATAGTTGTGTGAAGGTACCAGTGTACCACTGTGGTATAGTTGTGTGAATGTACCAGTGTACCACTGTGGTATAGTGTGAAGGTACCAGTGTACCACTGTGGTATAGTTGTGTGAAGTTACCAGTGTACCACTGTGGTATAGTTGTGTGAAGGTACCAGTGTACCACTGTGGTATAGTTGTGTGAAGGTACCAGTGTACCACTGTGGTATAGTTGTGTGAAGGTACCAGTGTACCACTGTGGTATAGTTGTGTGAAGGTACCAGTGTACCACTGTGGTATAGTTGTGTGAAGGTACCAGTGTACCACTGTGGTATAGTTGTGTGAAGGTACCAGTGTACCACTGGTATAGTTGTGTGAAGGTACCAGTGTACCACTGTGGTATAGTTGTGTGAAGGTACCAGTGTACCACTGTGGTATAGTTGTGTGAAGGTACCAGTGTACCACTGTGGTATAGTTGTGTGAAGGTACCAGTGTACCACTGTGGTATAGTTGTGTGAAGGTACCAGTGTACCACTGTGGTATAGTTGTCTACCTGGAGAGAATTCCAGGGGTCAACGCCCCCGCGGCCCGGTCCGTGACCAGGCCTCCTGTTGGACCAGAGCCTGATCAACCAGGCTGTTACTGCTGGCCGCACGCAGTCCAACGTACGAACCACAGCCCGGCTAGTCAGGTACCGACTTTAGGTGCCTGTCCAGTGCCTGCTTGAAGACAGCCCGGGGTTTGTTGGTAATCCCCCTGATGTATGCTGGGAGGCAGTTGAACAATCTTGGGCCCCTGACACTTACTGTGTTGTCCCTCAACGTGCTAGTGGCACCCCTGCTCTTCATTGGGGGGATGTTACATCGCCTGCCGAGTCTTTTGCTTTCGTAGGGAGTGATTTTTGTGTCCAAGTTTGGTACTAAGCCCTCGAGAATTTTCCATGTGTATATAATAATGTATCTCTCCCGCCTGCGTTCTAGAGAGTACAGGTTTAGGAACTTCAAGCGTTCCCAGTAGTTGAGGTGGTTTATCGCAGTTATGCGTGCCGTGAAGGTTCTCTGCACATTTTCAAAGTCAGCAATTTCACCCGCCTTGAAAGGTGCCGTTAGTGTGCAGCAATATTCCAGCCTAGATAGAACAAGCGATCTGTAAAGTGTCAACATGGGCTTGGCATCCCTGGTTTTGAAGGTTCTCATTATCCATCCTGTCATTTTTCGAGCAGATGCAATTGCTACTTTGTTATGGTCCTTGAAGGTGAGATCCTGTGACATGATCACTCCCAGGTCTTTGACATTAGTTTTTCGCTGTATTGTGTGGTTGGAATTAGTTTTGTACTCCGATGAGATTTTAATGTCTTCACGTTTTCCGTATCTGAGTAATTGAAATTTCTCATCATTGAACTTCATATTGTTTTCTGCAGCCCATTTAAAGATTTGGTTTATGTCTGCTTGGAATCTTGCAGTGTCTTCAACGGTGGACACTGTCATACAGATTCGGGTGTCATCTGCAAAGGAAGACAGCACTGTGGCTTATATCCCTGTCAGTATCTGATATGAGGATGAGGAATAGGATGGGAGCAAGTACTGTGCCTTGTGGAACAGAGCTTTTCACAGTAGCTGCCTCAGACTTTACTCTGTTGACTACTACTCTTTGTGTTCTACATGTTAGGAAATTATAGATCCATCTACCAACTTTTCCTGTTATTCCTTTATCACGCATTTTGTGTGCTATTACACCATGGTCACACTTGTCAAAGGCTTTTGCAAAATCTGTGTATATAACATCTGCATTCTGTTTATCTTCTAGAGCATCCAGGACCTTGTCGTAGTGGTCCAGTAGTTGGGACAGACAGGAGCGGCCTGCTCTAAACCCATGCTGTCCTGGGTTGTGCAATTGATGGGTATCAAGATGAGTGGCGATCTTGCTTCTTAGAACCCTTTCAAAGATTTTTATGATATGGGACGTTAGCGCAATTGGTCTGTAGTTCTTTGCTATTGCTTTACTGCCCCCTTTGTGGAGCGGGGCTATGTCTGTTGTTTTTAGTAGCTGCGGGACGATCCCAGTGTCCATGCTCCCTCTCCATAGGATGTTAAAAGCACATGATAGGGGCTTCTTGCAGTTCTTGATGAACACGGAGTTCCATGAGTCTGGGCCTGGAGCGGAGTGCATGGGCATGTCATTTATTTATTGTGTGAAGGTACCAGTGCACCACTGTGGTATAGTTGTGTGAAGGTACCAGTGTACCACTGTGGTATAGTTGTGTGAAGGTACCAGTGTACCACTGTGGTATAGTTGTGTGAAGGTACCAGTGTACCACTGTGGTATAGTTGTGTGAAGGTACCAATATACCACTGTGGTATAGTTGTGTGAAGGTACCAGTGTACCACTGTGGTATAGTTGTGTGAAGGTACCAGTGTACCACTGTGGTATAGTTGTGTGAAGGTACCAGTGTACCACTGTGGTATAGTTATGTGAAGGTACCAGTGTACCACTGGTATAGTTGTGTGAAGGTACCAGTGTACCACTGGTATAGTTGTGTGAAGGTACCAGTGTACCACTGTGGTATAGTTGTGTGAAGGTACCAGTGTACCACTGTGGTATAGTTGTGTGAAGGTACCAGTGTACCACTGTGGTATAGTTGTGTGAAGGTACCAGTGTACCACTGTGGTATAGTTGTGTGAAGGTACCAGTGTACCATTGTGGTATAGTTATGTGAAGGTACCAGTCTATCACCGTGGAATTGTTGTGGTAAGGTACCTGTGTATCACCGTTGAATTGTGGTAAGGTACCAGTGTATCACCGTGGAATAATTGTGGTAAGGTACCAGTCTGTCACTGTGGAATAGTTTTGTGAAGATTCTAGTCTATATGGGACAGGCGTTTCCGAGCCTCCAGACAGTACTGCATACGGCTAACTGTTACACTAGGGTTCACCTGTGTACTGCTGGCACAAACAGCTTGATCAGGTCAGCAGCAACCCTACTCGGCCTGGGACCTGTGACGATGGCCCAGGATCCATCAAGTGGTCACAACATCTCTAGTACTTTAGTATTAGCGCTGTTGAAACTCTTTAAGCTAAGATTATTATTATTATTATTAGTAGTAGTATTGTGTTGTGGTGCGCTACCACATAGGATGGATGTGGGATGCACAATAAACTAGCCACTTCGGTGGCAAAATCTAATCTACCACATGTGGACTATTCAGCGGTCTTAAAGGCTTTCGTGTACCCAAGAGACTATATCAAGCCATGTCTTGGCGTGAATGATGAGTCACAGGAACGAATAAAAACACGACATTAAAGCTTTTTTTTTTATCACACAGATTCAAAAATACCAACAGCTGTAAACAGCAGTTGTTTGCAACAGTTGTATCTTGAACAGAATTTGGCTTATGAGATGAAGTAAAGGAAGCTTCCTGTATTAATGACAATCATATACGAAATCAATCAAATAGACATGAACAGGGAATCCTTTATTAAATATAATGTTTCGCCCAGTGAACTTTATCAAATTACTTTAGAAAGTTTTAATTTAGCAAAGCGTGTTAATAAAGGTTCTGTCTGCTGGTTTTTGAATGAAGTCTGCGCATTGTTGACGTATGTTTGGTAGGGGAGGGACTTGCCTCTGAAGGCTCTTGCTATAAAACACTAGATTTATTCCTTCCTTTCTCGCATCAAACCAGATTATCTCCGTTAAAATAGGCTTATTATCTTTTAAGATGACCTTAGTATCCGCTAAGATGGTATTAATTTCCTCCAAGATTTACATAGATGGTTGTAGAGCTCGTGGTAACTAGGTAGACAGGACTACTACAAAGAGCCTCTGCAGCCTCTATCATCTGCAGTGTCTCCTGCTGCTACTGTTGCAGGAGATGTGCTCTTTCATGGGCTGTAGGCACTCCGTCACATCCGAAAGTATTAGTACAGATGTCGTTCTCGAATTTAAGACTGTTCTTCAGCCTGTTACACTGGTCCGGATTGGCCGCCAGACTGTTCCTGATTAAGCACATTTGTTCGGTGATTTCCGGGTTGCAGCTGCTGCACTGGAAGCCCGCGATGTCAAAGGCTTGCATCATAACTGCAACAAAAGAAGAGAGATATGTGAAAAATAAAAGAAAAATAACTGCTGTGCTTGAGAAGATTTACAATAAATTCTGAATATGAAAATGAAAATTGAACGACGTTTGTGTTCGTCCTGGGTCACTATTAAGTCTCCAGCTGCCAATCAGAGTAAACTTCATAGGCCTCGATACTACCTACTGGCAAATGGTGCAGACAAGTGTTGTATAAAAGGGAATTTTCAGAGTATCATATAGGCCTCTGTACTACAATATAATATTCTAAAGAGAGGGATTTGAACAGATACAGCAGCAGCTGGATTAAAATTTTGGTTTTCTTAGGACTAAAGTTTTAGAAAAAAACATTGAAACATTTTTCTATCTGAGGTCAAAATAACGTGAAAATTAAAAAAACTGATGGTGCAAGAGTGTGCAATAAGGTGGTGGCTGTCACGAAGCTTTCCTAAATGTTTTACAAACTAAGGTCCCTTCATTGTTGGTGAAGGACTCTTGATCCAAGGAATTGAGGCTACACTTCCATCCTTGGATCAAGCATGGTGCATTGATATAGTATAAGTTGAATGGTCAAAACATGGAGGACAGTGAAATAGCTGGAAACCATTCCTGAGGTTCACTGGTGTGTCCAGCGCTGAAATTGGTATTGTAAGGCAACTGTGGCTGAGTGGTCTAAGGCATCACGTAGGCAACTATACCACCTTCCAAAAATGGGTTCGAATCCTCCTGAACGTGATATTTGTACGTGTGTGTGTGTATGTCGTGCCGAATAGGTAAAAATCATTCAAAAATCATTCTAAACCTAACGAAAAAAGTATATTTTATTGTTTGTTTATTAAATTATTGTAAACTTATCTAAAATATATTTAGTTGGATTAGGCTAAATTAAATTGCGCTTATTATAATAATGGTAGGTAAGTTTTCTAAGGTTCTTTTGGTACAAAATTAATAATTTTTACATTAACATTAATGAATAAATATATCTTTAAACGTATAAGTGAAAATTTTAGAAAGGACTTAATTTTAAATGAGTTTTATCTATTCGGCACGACATATATATATATATATATATATATATATATATATATATATATATATATATACGTATTTATTATATAATGTGAGTATGGAGGAGATGCGTGAGGCAGTGGATAGAATGCAAGATGGTAAAGCAGCTGGGATTGATGAGATAAAGACAGAAATGTTAAACGCATGTGGGGATATAGTTTTGGAATGGTTGGTGCTTTTATTTAATAAATGTCTGGAAGAGGGTAAGGATTATGCAGATAGCATGCATAGCTCCTTTGTATGGGGCAAAAGAGAGTGTAAAAATTATAGGGAAATAAGACTGTTGAGTATACCTGGTAAAGCGTATGGTAGTTATTATTGAAAGAATTAAGATTTGAGATAGAGAGCAGGATCACAGATGAAGGAAGAGGCTTTAGGAAGGATAGGGTGTGTAGACCAAGTGTTTACAGTGATGTTGGGGAACAGTATTTTGATGAGGATAAGAGACTTTCGTCGCATTTATGGATTTGAAAAAGGTTTATGATAAGATGGATAGAAGAGCAGTGTGGCAGATGTTGTAGATGTATGAAATACGAGGTAGGTTACTGAAAGCAGTTGAGAGTTTTTATGAGAAAAGTGAGATTCAGGTTCGAGTATGTAGGAGAGAGGGAGATTATTTCCCGGTAAAATTAGGCCTTAGACAAGGCTGCGTGATGTCACCATGGTGGTTCAATATATTTATAGATTGGGTTGTAAGAGAAGTGAATGCTCGGGTGTTGGCAAGAGGCGTGGGATTAAGAGATAAAGAATCTAACACAAAGTGGGAGTTGTCACAGTTGCTTTTTTGCTGATGACACTGTGCTTTTGGGAGATTCTGAAGAGAAGTTGCAGAGGTTGGTGAAAGAGTTTGGTAGGGTATGTAAAAGAAGGAAATTAAAAGTGAATGTAGAAACGAACAATTACTGGGAACGCTTGAAGTTTCTAAACCTGTACTCCCTAGAACGCAGGCGGGAGAGATACATGATTATATACAGTTGGAAAATCCTAGAGGGACTAGTACCAAACTTGCACACGAAAATCACTTCCTACGAAAGCAAAAGACTCGGCAGACGATGCAACATCCCCCCAATGAAAAGCAGGGGTGCCACTAGCACGTTAAGAAACAACACAATAAGTGTCAGGGGCCCAAGACTGTTTAACTGCCTCCCAGCATAAGGGGGATTACCAATAGACCCCTGGCTGTCTTCAAGCAGGCACTGGACAGGCATCTAAAGTCGGTACCTAACCAGCCGGGCTGTGGTTCGTATGTTGGATTGCGTGCGGCCAGCAGTAACAGCCTGGTTGATCAGGTCCTGATCCACCATGAGGCCTGGTCACAGACCGGGCCGCGGGGGCGTTGACTCCCGGAACTCTCTCCAGGTAAACTCCAGATGAAGATAAAAAATTTAGGTAATGAAACATTGAATGTCTGATTGGAGGAGGGAGTATGGGGGAGGTGAATGTATTCAGATATTTGGGAGTGGATGTGTCAGCAGATGGGTCTATGAAATAATGAGGTGAATCATAGAATTGATGAGGGAGAAAAAAGGTGAGAGGGGCACTGAGGAATCTGTGGAGACAAAGAATATTGTCTATGGAAGCATAAAGGGGAATGTATGAGAGTATAGTGGTACCAACGGTCTTATATGGTTGTGAACATGGGTGGTGAATGATGCGACAAGGAGAAGGCTGGAGGCAGTGGAGATGTCGTGTCTGAGGGCAATATGGTGTGTGAATATAATGCAGAGAATCTGTAGCTTGGAGATTAGGAGGTGAGGGGTTTGTAAAAGTATTATCCAGAGGGAAAGGAAGGGTTGTTGAGGTGGTTTGGACAGAGAGGATAGAACAAAATAGAATGACTTGGAGGGCATATAAATCTGTAGTGGAAGGAAGGCAGGGTAGGGGTCGTCTTAGGAAAGATTGGAGGGAGGGGGTAAAGGAAGTTTTGTGTGCGAGGGGCTTGTTAGGAGCAAGTGGGGACGAATGGTTTTTGTCTTGACTTGCTGTTGGAGTGTGAGCAGAGTAACATTTTTGAAGGGATTCATGGAAACCGGTTAGTTAGACTTCAGTTCTGGGAGTGGAAGTACAGTGCCTGCACTCTGAAGGACGGGTGTTGATATGTTGCAGTTTTTTAACTGTAGTGTAGGCGTGCCTCTGGCCAGACAGTGATGGAATGAATGATGATGAAAGTGTTTCTTCATATATATATACATATATATGTCGTGCTGAATAGGTAAAACTGGTCAATTAGCAAGAACTCGTTTAAAATTAAGTCCTTTCTAAAATTTTCTCTTATACATTTAAAGATATATTTTTCTTCATTTATGTTAATGTAAAAATTAATAATTTTGTACTAAAAGAACCTTAGAAAACTTACATAATCTTATTATAAGAAGCACAATTTAATTTAGCCTAATCCAACTAAGTATATTTTAGACAAGTTTACAATAATTTAATAAACAAACACAATGAAATATATTTTTCTCAATAGGTTCAGAATGATTTCTGTAAAATTATTGCATACACAAATTTTCGTTTGCCTTATTTGGCAAGAACAGCATTGTTGTTTAAGCCAAAATCGCAAGTTTTTACCTATTCGGCACAACATTATATATTGTCCCCGATTGTCCCCAAACGCTTGAGAGGTGTGGTAGGAACTCAAGACCCCAGGTTCATTGAAGCAGCCGTGTGGTGGGACACCCTTGTAGACTCCTCCACTAGACCAGCTCCTCCCAAAGAGCACAAACAGTCCCACTGGGACAAACGGATCATGGAAAAAATTGCCAACACAATGCTCACCAACGCTTCAGGAAAGGACAAAGCTCGTCTCCTAGTGGTGAAGGCACAACATTCAGGAGATTTTCTTTTAGCTGTTCCCAATTCCTCTCAGGGCACTCGACTCGACATACAGGCCATTCGGACTGGTGTTGCTCTTCGCCTAGCCGCTCCCATACTCACCGAACATAGGTGTATTTGCGGCAGGGCGATAGCTGATCAATTTGGGCTTCATGGTCTCGTGTCACACATCAGAAGGGAAGTATGTTAGACATGAGGTCAACGACATCATAACGAGAAGTCTCGCCACAGCCCGTTGCCCAGCTCAATGGGATCCCAAAGTACAGAGGTCTGATGGAAGTCTAAAGCATCCTCATGGAGCCACTATGCTACCCTGGAAGGATGGTAAGCAGATTGCCTGGGACTACACCTGTGCCGCCACATTGGCAGACACCTACTTGCCATACTCTGAAGCTGAAGAGGGTGGAGCAGCCAGCTACAGGAAAACCCAGAAGACCTGCAGATATGAAGGCCTTCCCCCTTACTATAATTTCATCCTGGTAGGGTCGGAGACCCTTGGAGCATGGGGTAAGTGTGCTCTAAAGTTCCTCAAAGAGCTGGGTGAAAAAACTCATCACAGAACCAAGGATCATAGAGTGGCCAGTTTACTCTTTCAGAGACTCAGTGTTGCGATCCAGAGGGAAAATGCCTGCAGCATTCTGGGCATGCGGCCAACCGGCGGGGAGATGAACGAAGTACAGTGGAACCCCGAGTTTCGAACTTAATCCGTTCCAGGAGCTAGTTCTAGTTCTAAAGTCGAAACGTTCGAAACTCGAAGCAATATTTCCCATAAGAAATAATGTAAATCCAATTAATCCGTTCCAGAAACACAAAATATTAATAAAAAAATACATTTTATAGAGATTATATATATGGTTTAGTGCTTCTTTTGATTATAAAAATTATAATAATTAATATAGAGATTATTGTTTTACATACACACAACAAACATAGTACAATTATTAATAAATAAATACAAATATTTAAATAAACATATAAAATAACATTTTTACTTACCTTTATTGAAGATTGTTGATGGCATCTGGAAGATAGGGAGGAGTGAGGGAGGGAGGGCTTAGTGTTTGGAAGGGAAATCTCCCTCCATAAGGACTTCAGGTAACAGTCCCTCTCTGGGGTTACTTCCCTTCTTAGTCTTTTAATGCCACTAGGACCAGCTTGAGAGTCACTGGACCCCTGTCTCACAAAATAACTGTCCAGAGTCCTCTGTTTCTGGCGCCTCTTTAAGATGTCCCTAAAATGGGACATTGTTTTGTCACTGAACATGTTGCAGATGTGGCTTGTTTCAGCTTGCTCAGGGTGATATTTTTCAGCAAATGCTTGCCCCCTATTCCACATTGCAAAAATCTCATTAATCTCTGAAGAAGGCACCTCATCCAGTCCCTCTTCCTCCTCCTGCTGTGAAGCATGTTCCTCAGCTGTGGTCTGATGCTGTTCCAGTTGAAGCTCTTGCAGTTCTTCAGTGGTTAGCTCTTCCCTGTGGTCCTGCACCAACTCTTCCACATCCTTGCCACTCACCTCCAACCCCAGGGACTTCCCAATGCCACAATACCTTCCACAACAGGCAGAGGGTCGGCAGGGTCAGCCTCAAACCCTTCAAAATCCCTCTGTTGTACACAATTGTCTCCAAGCAGAGTTCAAAGTCCTGGAAGTCACTCCCTCCCTAGCCTTACCTACAAGGCTTATGCAGTTGTAGATATTGAAGTGATTCCTCCAGAACTCTCTTAGGGTCAACTCAGTGTCTGAGGTCACTTCAAAGCACTTTTCAGACACTGCTTTTGTGTAGAGTTTTTTGAAGTTAGAAATGACCTGCTGGTCAATGGGCTGGATGAGAGGAGTGGTGTTAGGAGGCAAGAACTTCACTGTGATAAAACTGAAGTCCCTACACAGTAGGTCTACAAAGTTCGGAGGATGTGCAGGAGCATTGTCCAGTAACAGGAGGCACTTGAGTTCCAATTTATTTTCCAGGAGGTATTTTTTCACACTGGGGCCAAACTCTTCATGGACCCACTCATTGAAAATTTGCCTTGTGACCCATGCCCTTTTATTAGCTTTCCACAACACACACAATCTATTCTTGACGACATTGTGTTTCTTGAACGCTCTGGGATTTTCTGAGTGATATACCAGTAAAGGCTTCACTTTAAAATCCCCACTAGCGTTAGCACAAAACAAGAGAGTTAGCCTGTCTTTCATAGGCTTGTGTCCTGGCAGTGCCTTTTCCTCCTGAGTAATGTAGGTCCTCTGGCATTTTCTTCCAAAAGAGGCTTGTTTCGTCACAATTAAACACTTGTTTGGGTTTCAGTCTTTACGTACTCCTGAAATTCAGTTATGAATTTTTCAGCCGCACATTTGTCTGAACTGGCAGCCTCACCATGCCTTACCACACTGTGTGCCACTATGCTTCTTAAATCTGTCAAACCAGCCTCTGCTGACCTTAAAATCACTGAAATCAACACTGGTTCCAGGCATTTTCTTTACAAGATCGGCATGCAACTGCCTTGCCTTTTCACAACCAATTGTCTCCGACACACTATCACCCGCTATCTCTTTATCCTTGATCCACACCACCAACAACTTCTCAACCTGTTCGACTATTTGTGGTCTATTTTTGGTTAGCATATCAACACCTTTCGCAACATCAGCTTCCTTGATTTCTTTTCTCTTCACCAGGATAGAAGCGATAGTTGACTTATTTTTGCCATATATCCTAGCAAGCTCCGCAAGTCGCACACCACTCTCTTATTTATGTACTATTTCCTTCTTCACGTCTATGGTGTTTCTCAATTTCTTTACCACAGGGGTGCCACTAGGAACTTTCTTTGGGCCCATGGTAGCTTATTTCACAGTCGCACTTAATGAACAAGTTCCAAACACAATTAAATAATTGTGAAATGTTTGGATGAGCGTGCAGGGTAATGTTTACTCGGAGGATAAACAAAGCTAGACTGACTCACGACGCCTGTGAGGGTAGGCGCGCGGGGCGGACAGGTCTGATATGCACGCAGTTCGAAACATGGGGCACGTTCTATACTCTGGACAAAATTGGTTCGAAAAAAGCGTTCGAAACTCGAATCGTTGATACTCGATGCGTTCGAAACTTGGGGCTCCACTGTATTAGAGATATAGTTCTGAGATGTTACCTATGTTGTTCTACTCCTTATTGTATTTTTGTCAATGTATTTTGTATTTAAATAAAGTCTACTTAGAATATAGGAGGTGGTAGAAGACATTCAAACAGCTCAGAGGAGAACCTTGAGTTTTCCCTGAAGTAAGTTTATTCTTTTCTCTGAGGATGAGGGTTCCCAGCACAGTTCCAGAGGTGGTACCTCCTATATTTATATATATATATATATATATATATATATATATATATATATATATATATATATATATATATATATATAATGTGCAATCAGATCACAGTAAACAGGTGATATCACAATATGCAGAACAATCACTGTAAAAAATAGTGAAATTCCAAGCGTTTCGTGATTTCTCACATTATCGAGGAACTGTGATATATATAGTAACGGGGGATGGAAATTTTCAGCTCAAGTAATTTCACACATCTCCATTCATCGTCAGGAGCTATGCAATGTTGCAAGAGTAGCAACAGGAGGAATGAGGGAAAGTTTTCTCAGAGTAGGGCAGCGTGGTGACAACAGCCAGGTCCACTAGGATATATTGAGGAGAGGCAGCATTTGTTACCCAGGCATCCCGTCCCATCACCCCCTTCCCATATGGGTTATGGTAGAGAGGACCTCCGAGGTTTACAGAAAGCAGGAAACAGAATAATAGATTTAACAGCCAACCCTCAGCAACATCTAATACATCTAATTATCGTCAACAAGTCATGTCACTTAAGAGATTACATTGCACTAGTGGAGAGTACACATACAAAACAATGACGTATGTAAACTTTTTAATTACCAGTCAAATGCAATCATTTGTCACCTTAAACTACCATACATCCTTGGAGATTCTAGAATGTTCTAGTAATGCTCTGGAGAATCTCTTCATATATTCTAGATACAGTCTTCTGTTATTCTCAGTATCAATTATTTATGACCCAATATCCAGACAGTTCATGAATTTTCCGATTATCCTTTACAACCCCCTAACAGCCTAACTGCTGGGTTGTAATCCACTTAGCTAGTTACAATTCATGGTTGTAGTCACCTAACCTTGTGTAACCAAACTACCTTTATGCAGGTGTACCAAAATGGGTTTATATCGATGGGCAGGGCACGTTTACGGCAGGCAAAATGTGCAGGATAGGTGCGCAGAGCGCTGGTCTAATGTCGCCAAATCCTCATGAGGTCCCATGGCATAATGAACAATTATGCAATTTTTGCATAATACTGTTACTTAAGGTTGTGCACAATAGACTCCAATAAATATATATCAAGTTTGTAGAACCCATAACTGAAGTCATTCCTATCATGTTTGAAGAGTGAGGATTTAATTATGTTTCTGTGATGGAAGTGTTGGGTACAATGATATGGGCAGCAGCCCACCCCAGTGGGTGAGTGCAAGAACTGACATGGTTGAAGATAGCATTCAACTCCTGGCCCATTCTGATTGAGTACTGATGGGTTAATCTGGTTTCCAGAAGTTGACCAGATCGCCCAGTATATGAAACAGGGCAAAGATTGCATGGGACGTAAACACCAACACTATTAGATGGTGTGTTTTTAATCAACCTGTTTTGGTGTCCTCTTTTTTGAAGATAATGTTATATTGAACTTTTTTCTTGCCTCACACACTGAACAAATTCTCACTGTAGGGTAAAACCAGTACAAGATTCATGGCAGTCATTTGTTTAGGTTCATTCCTGTAGAAAGTCTTCCTAGCTGATAACAGGACCTTCTCAACAAAATCCATTTAAAATCCCATTATGCCACGAGGCCTCATGACAGACCAGCACACTCCATACCTATCCTGAACATTTCGCCCCTTGTAAACGTGCCCTAGGCATCGATATAATATAAACCCATTTAGGTAGAGCTGCATAAAGGTACTGGTCATTGCAGGTACACAAGATTAAGTGACTGCAATCAGTGATTGCAACATGGTGATCACAACTAGCTTAGGTTATTACAACCCACCAGGGTTTTCCTGTTGGGTGGTGATAAAGGATAATCGGAAAATTTAAGAACTGTCCAGATGTTAGGTCATAAATAATTGATACTGAGGATAACGGAGGCAGTATCTAGAATATATGAAGAGATTCTTCCAAATATTACGTAGAACACTGTAGAACCTCCCTGGACATACGGTAGTCTAAGGTGCCAAATGAGCGCATTCGACCCTTTATTAATTAGAAGGTTTACATATCATTGTTTTGTATGTGTATTATCCACCAGTGGAATGTAATCTCTTATGTGATATGACTTGTTGATGTTGATTACATGTATCAGATGTTGCTGAGTGCTGGCTATTAAATCTCCTATTATTCTGTTTCCTGTTTTCTGTAAACCTCGGAGGTTCTCTCTACCCTACCCTATGTGGGAGGGGGGTGAGGGGACGGGATGACTAGGTAATGAATATTGCCTCTCCTCAATATATCTAAGTGGACCTATCTGTTGTCACCACGTTACCTTACTCTGAGAAAACGTCTTCTCATTCCTCCTGTTGCTGCTCTTGCAACATTGCATAGCTCCTGTTGATGCATGGAGACGTGAAAGTACTTGAGCTGAAGATTTTCATCCCCTATGGCTTGTCTTGCATTAAGGTAGCTTGTCTGAGATTGTATTGCATATATGTTTTTATATAAATATGCAATACAGTTGCAAATAGGAGATCTTATTGCAAAACAAGACACAAGATTTTTCTCACTTTTTCTGTTTCATGAAGAACTGTTCAATGTTGCAAGATTTGCAACAGGTAGGTTGAGGTGAAAGTTTTCTCAGAAGAAATTTGATGTGCTGCACATTCATGCTGTGAGTATCTTGTGCCATCACATCCAAAAAGTTCATGCCAAATTCTGAGCCTATCATCTGCATGTAGCAGCAGAAATCGCAATTCATCAGACAGGTGACATTTTTTCCAATCTTCAACTGTCCAGTTTTGGTGAGCCTGTGCTCACTGTAGCCTTAGTTTCCTGTTCTTAGCTAACATCAGTGAGACCTGGTGTGGTCTTCTGTTGCCATGGTCCATCCACTTCAAGGTTTGACGTGTTGTACGTTCAGTTATGCTCTTATTCATACCACTATTGTAACACGTGGTTGAGTTACTGTCATCTTCCTGTCAGCTTGAACCAGTTTGGCTTTTCTCTGACCTCTCACATCATTCTCTGTAAACTCTTGAGAATGGTGTGTGAGAAAATCTCAGATCAGCAGTTTGAGATACTCAAACCACCTCGTCTGGCACCAACAATCATTTCACGATCAAATTCACTTAGATAACATTTGTTCCTTATTCTGATGTTCAGTCTGAACAGCTGAACCTCTTGACCATGTTTGCATGGTTTTGGGGATTCACATGCTGTCACGTGATTGGCTGATTAGATATTTGCATTAACAAGCAGGTGTACCTCAAAAAGTATTGAATAAGAGTTTGTTTACTAAATAACCATAGTTGTTTACAAATAAAAGGATGTGAAAACATATAAAGAAATAATTATTAATCGGAAAGTGTTATCAGCTTTTAGGTAATGGCAACTTATTAATAATTTGTTCTATTCTTGTACAACAAAATACTGTAAATTTGCAACTAACCCACAAATTTGAGATGAAAACTAAAACATTTTGGTTCGTCCCCCACCATTAAGACACTACTTGGTAATGGTCCAGGACTGACCGAAATATCTACATATTAGACCCAGTTTGTTGGCTGTAAGTTGTTACAACCGCTGTACTGTGATTTTCACAATATATTTTAATACTTGTAAATGTAATTAATACCTTGTATCTGACTCACCTCGTATTCCCACAGCTCTGTCATCACAGTTCTTCTCTGCAGGATCTTTGAGGATGCAACCGACGAAGCGAGGGATGTTGTCAGGCTGCAACACCCTCACCAGGTCCTTCAGAGCTGCTTCAGTACCAGCGCCCAGCGCTGCGAGGCGCGACAATTGCTGCCCTGAAGTGCAGGAAGCAGCACTCAGCACTGTCACCAACACTGCCAGAAGTCGTGTTGCCCGTCTGAAATACCGCATTAATCATCTAGATGTCATGACAGTGATCAGTGGTAAGCATACAGAATAGTTTGTTATAGTTGCTGCCGTCTTGGGTGCTCACGAGGCTGGTTAACATTACAAATTTTATGAGCACAAATGTTATTCTTCTTGGGGAAGTGAAACAGAATTCTTCCTCTGTAAGCCAAGTTACCATTTTGTCCTAGGCACATGTCGATTAGACACTAGGCCTGTTGTATGTATTGTGTGTGTGTGTGTGTGTGTGTGTAACGAAACACTTCGAAATGTTTCGGCCCCGCCGGGGCCTCGTAAGAGGCGACTAAAATGCCGGGAACAAGGGGCTAATAACCCCTTCTCTTGTAAACATTACTAAATTTAAAATAGAAACTTTAGTTTTTCTTTTTAGGTCACCCTGCCTCTGTCAGTAGTTCAGTAGTAGTATTTGTATCTTACCAATAACCGTTACTGAGTCACAACTCCCTACGTGATCATTAACCGTTAGTGACTAACTGCTGACCTAGCATGATGTTTAAATCCTACCACTGCCACCAATTTGTCGTGTGGATTCTTGATGGATTTGGTAATAAAACAAACGTAACTTGGCTTAGTAACTTATATATTAGTGAAAAAATATGGGAGAGCACCAGAGCCTACCTGTCTCCTTAATGTCTCGTCTTGAACCGCCCTGCCCAGTGCCTGGAGGGCAACGGCGGCATTCAAACATCATGCTAGGTCAGCAGTGAGTCACTAACAGTTATTGATCACGTAGGAAGCTGTGACTCAGTAACGGTTATTGGTAAGATACAAATACTACTACTGAACTACTACTGTCACCTCGATGGTATATGGCTGGTTCATTGAAAAACAAATGTTACCATAGTATTAATAGTCTGCAGTACCGACAAGTTAATGAGTGACACACATCATATCTTTATTGCTAAACATTTCGCCTTCACTGCAGGCTTTAAGAGTGTAATTTATCTCTGTGTTCGACTGTTTAAATCTGCAGCTTAGAAAATAAGATCAGTTTTGGTCTCCTTACTACAGGATGGATATAGATTCGTTGGAGAACATACAAAGAAGAATGACTAAAATGATTTACAGTATAAGAAATCTCCCGTATGAAGATAGACTTAGGGCGTTGAATCTCCACTCTCTGGAGAGACGTAGAATGAGGGGAGATATCATCGAGGTGTACAAGTGGTTGATGGGCATAAACAAAGGAGATATTAATAAAATACTGAGGATATCGAACCAAGTAAGAACCAGAAATAACGGATTTAAATTGGATAAATTTAGATTTAGAAAGGACATAGGCAAGTACTGGTTTTCGAACAGAGTTGTAGATGCGTGGAACAATCTTCCGAGTAGGGTGATAGAGGCTAGGACCTTGGGTGGCTTTAAAAAGAGATTGGACAAATATATGAGTGGGAGGGGCTGGGTTTGATTAGTGTCGTGGGTGCGGGAGTAAATTCTTAGGTAGTATTGGTTTTGATAAGGACCTGCCTTGTATGGGCCAGTAGGCCTTCTGCAGTGTTCCTCCATTCTTATGTTCTTATCATAAGAAAGAAGGAACACTGCAGCAGGCCTACTAGCCCATGCGAGACAGGTCCTAGTCTCCCACCGGCTTAAGCCAATGCCCCGACCCAGCCAGGTCAGGTTACAATCACTTAAGGAAGGAGCACGGCATCTGACCTCAATCATATCCCCCTAATTCTACGCTTTCTAGAGAGTGCAGATTCAGGGCCCTCAGTCTCATCCTCATAGGGAAGATTTCTGATACATGGGATCAACTTAGTCATCCTCCTTTGACGTTTTCCAGAGCATTTATATCCATTCTGTAATACGGTGACCAAAACTGAGCAGCATAATCTAGATGAGATCTAACCAAGGATATATAGAGTTGAAGAACAACCTGAGGACTCCTATTATTTATGCTTCTTGATATGAAGCCAAGGATTCTGTTCGCTTTATTGCAAATACTTATGCACTGCTGTCTTGGTTTTAGATTACTGCTAACCAGAACTCCTAAATCCTTTTCGCAATCAGTAGTATTAAGATCTACATTATTATAGGGAAAGCGTTACTTCAGTAAAGATTCCTATTGTTACATGTGTGTCTTTTAAACATCTCAATAACTATAAACCTTAAAACAGTACACACACATACAATAGACCCCCCTTATCCGCGGGTTCTGCTTCCACTGTTTCAGTTATCCGCTGTTCGCTGTGTCCCGAAAATATTAAGAAGGGAGCAGAATTCTACAAGGAAAATTTTAATAATAGTCTGATTTCAATTATTTTTTTTAATAAGTTGGTCCAAAGTGTATACTAGAAGTTTCATGAAATTTGCCCAAAAATAAGAAGACAAAAAATAATATAATAATTATTTATGTAGCAACTCCTTGATAAATTTTGTGCCAAATTGTTAATATTTAGGATCGTATAGTTGACTTTACATGAACAAGACTAAATACAAATTGTATAGAAGGAATTGAACGACATATTTTGTAACCCAAAAAATACTTAATTTTTTTTTTTGTTATTTTAAAATGAAAACGGTAAAGGGTATTTATTACAAGTTTGCCCAGGGTATTGTAAACCATGATTACTTCCTTTCCTCAGTCTGTCCTCTGTTTAAAACTGAGTTTCCACCAGTTCTTTGTATCCCTCACTGGTCACTCACCTTACACGTCACAATGACTACATCACCTCACTTTATCTCACCATCGTAGACATTGTATCATCACCTCACTTCATCTCACCATCGTAGACATTGTATCATCACCTCATGTCATCTCACCATCGTAGACATTGTATCATCACCTCACTTCATCTCACCATCATAGACATTGTATCATCACCTCACTTCATCTCACCATCATAGACATTGTATAATCACCTCATGTCATCTCACCATCGTAGACATTGTATCATCACCTCACTTCATCTCATCATCGTAGACATTGTATCATCACCTCACTTCATCTCACCATCGTAGACATTGTATCATCACCTCACTTCATCTCACCATCATAGACACTGTATCATCACCTCACTTCATCTCACCATCATATACATTGTATCATCACCTCACTTCATCTCACCATCATATACATTGTATCATCACCTCACTTCATCTCACCATCATAGACATTGTATCATCACCTCACTTCATCTCATCATCATAGACACTGTATCATCACCTCACTTCATCTCACCATCATAGACATTGTATCATCACAACAACAACAACAACAACTGAAGCCAGTGAGGACCAACAATAAGCTAATTTATAATTAATGTGAGGGGGCACCGAGCTCGGACTTTGGCTGTGAAAAAATCGAAAATATTTGGAAAATGATAAAATAGTTCAATAATCTGGCAACATTTTTTGGTGTAAATCCTATCTTCAAACAAACAAACAAACAAATTTTATTTCCTTGCAAGTTTACATTGAGGTTATGTAATTACAATAATGAGTTGCAGTGCAAAGAGCCACTATCATGCCATGGTATTATGGGCAGATGTTTCTAAAGAAAATAAAAATATAATCTTAAAATATAAGAATGATATAAGTAATAATTATTAGTAATAACTATTAATAATTATTAATTATTAGTAATAACTATTAATAATTATTAATTATTAGTAATTATTAATAATTATTATTTATTAGTAATAATTATTAATTATTAGTAATAATTACTAATAATTATTAATTATTAGTAATAATTATTAATAATTGTTAATTATTAGTCATTATTAATAATTATTATTTATTAGTAATAATTATTAATAATTATTAATTATTAGTAATAACTATTAATAATTATTATTAGTAATTATTAATAATTATTATTTATTAGAAATAATTAATAATAATTATTAATTATTAGTAATAATTATTAATAATTATTAATTATTAGTAATAATTAGTAATAATTATTAATTATTAGTAATAATTAATAATTATTAGTAATAATTATTAATTATTAGTAATAATTAATAATTATTAGTAATAATTATTAAATATTAGTAATAATTATTAAATATTAGTAATAATTATTAATTAGTTATAATTATTAATTAGTAATAATTATTACTTATTATTAATTATTAGTAATAATTATTAGTAATAATTATTAATTATTAGTAATAATTATTAGTAATTAATTATTAGTAATTAATTATTAGTAATTAATTATTAGTAATTATTAATTATTATTGCTAATAATTAA